>JAJLRJ010000005.1:2096000-2156727 GCA_024195265.1 Dendrophyllia cribrosa
CGAAAGCAATTTCAGTATAATTTTGAAACCCTCGTAATCGCCATAGATCGATTATTAAGAGGCCTCATTTTTGACAAGTGATCTGGAAATATTATCTTATCGCCAGACGCGTACGTATTTAAAATTTTACCAATATAATCATTAAATCTAACTTTCGAGGAACCATTTTTGTGCCGTTAAAAGTTTGCATTCGTACGATGTGGATTGGAGGATACTTGTGACTGACGTACGTCATGAAATTTACACTGAGTTTTCCGTTCATAACATGTGCACAAGCTCACGATCCGCTGAAAATTATTCCGGGAAACGTAACGGGCCACACATAAATCAAACTTGACTGCTATCTGTTTTCACGGCGCGAATCGATATTGTCAAGACAAAAGATATGAACGTGATTGCAAAAACAAAGCATCAGCCGGCTAGTGCGGAGCTTTTTTTCTCAAACCGAAAGCCGGCTGGCGTTTCCGTCATCAGTATGTTGGTTGCGGTCCACGTCGAGCATGTCGAGCATGTCACGTGGTATACGGTTTCGTTTTTGATCAGTTTACTCTTTTTCTTTTCGGCACTTCGTGCCTCGTCGCCCGATCATTTCATCCTATTCGACCAATGTCTACTCGATGATTAAATTTCAGCAGATGTGTAACACGATCGCCTGATGCAATTATTTCTGCGAGCGTTGGACACATTCATGGGCTTTTGTGGGGATTTTATTACGATCGTTGCGATTGTTCAAGGATTTCGTGCGAGGAATTTGTTATGTGTTCTCATTTAATTTGCCTTAGCTATCGACGGACCTTGAATGGGGAATTTGTTGCGCACGAGATGCAAAGAGAAATCATGCAAGGTGGCTCGCAATAGTTAGCAGCATCACTTATACTTTGGCGGATGAATGGGCCTTAATCACGCGGCGGCAATGTTAACTCCCCGGAGAATAAAATGCTTTGTTTTCCCCCGCCTTACCTTGTTTTCAACTTTTTCACTGCGAGGCTTAGCAGTTGGTACTACAATAATAAAGTATCAAATAAATACCCATTCACTGATGAACAAGGTATGGACGTCGTCATGACAGGTTACCATAGTAACAGTATAACTTGTTAGACATCCTTAATATTATCAGTTAAGTGCTTTTAACTAAAAAAAGCCCGATGATCCCTATCTTTTATTACTGAATTTTAATTAGCATGTTGAGTGAATTTCTTTTTGGGAAGGGGTTCGGAAAGCCACATTAACGTTTCGAACATTTTTACCCTCGTACGTACACATGCAAACATATACCCCAACCGTGGTAAAAAGGGGGGGGGGGGGGTGGGGGGTTGTCCCCCTCTTGGGTTTTTGCGATGTTGCAATATTTCGGAAATATTTTACATCTAATAGATAGTCCGCGATCTGCTCTACAAGATAAGGTAAATATTATGGGTTGTGACGTCATCCAAAATGGCCGCCAAGATGGCCGCCATCTTGGATTTTACTAAAAATTCAAATTTATCGGGAAAATGTGAAAATTGCAAATATTGTTTGCTAGAGTTGCAAAATAACATGCAATTAAATATTTTGATGCTTTTGGTAGCATTCTACATGTTCTTTCGCTGAAAAAAGGCGAAAAACACGCATTTTTCTTCAAAATGGATTGACCACATGTTACTTATGACGTCATATCCCGTTACCATAGCAACCGGTTGTCGCCAGACTTTACCAAAATGTGTCTAAAGGATAAACGAACAGCTACTGAAGACGGCATGTGCTAATCTTAAATGGTCTTGAAAATATCGGAGAAAAACCTTAAAGGGGGGGTGGTCTCCCCCCCCCCCCCCCCCTTGTACGAAAAAAAAAAAACACAGTGTGGGTATAAGTTCACGTCGAGGGTTAATATTTCAATCCATCGAAACCAGTTTAGCAAGGAGTTCATTTGTGATTTTAATTTATATTTTTGGATTTTACAAAATACGCCAAAGAAAAGAAGAAGCCAACTTACTGACATCGTCTTTTTCCCTTCCTTTTTCAACAGTCGTAAAGAGATGGGATCTACTGAAGTCAGCGAATCAGTGATTATTACAGTCTTGTACACAATAACTATGCTCGCAGCCTTGGTTGGAAACTTCTTCCTAATCTACATCGTTTGGAAGAAACCCGAGGTAAGATCACTGACCAGCTTCATGTTCGTCAACATGGCCGTGGCTGATTTACTGCTAACACTGGTAATGATGCCTTGGTCCATCGCTCACCAATACACGAGAGCCGATTGGCTGATTAGAGGAACATTTGGTGATATCACGTGCAGAGGAGTCATATTTACCGCTAATGTCACAGTGATGGCATCTATCCTTTGCCTGACCTTTATTGCAGTTGATCGGTTTTATGCGGTTTTTTATCCCTTTCATCGCAGTATATGGTTCCGAAAAGCGAAAATCCTTACACCACTTATCTGGGTCTTGTCAATGGCTTTGATGTCCATTATCAGTCCAGTTACTTATCACTTACGTGTCCAAACTTCCGATTGCGTCTTCAACTTTGAAATTTGGCCGGGTGAGCAAGTGGCAGCCATTCGTGGAATTTTCCTCTACATTTTCACCATTACCTATTTAATGCCGCTGAGTGCTATAACCATTTTGTACACCAAAATAACACATAAACTATGGTTTCACCAGGCACGTGGGCATGTATTGTTTCCCAATCAGCGTCAGTGTGAAGTCAAAAAGAGAAAAGTTGTTCGGTCGCTCATCATCATCGTCATCGTATTTGCCTTATGTTGGCTTCCCTCACAGGTGTACCGTATCTTCCTGGTGGTAACCGTATGGAAAGTTCAACTACCACCTATTGTAATGCCTCTCTGTTTTTGGTTTGGGCACGCTAACAGCGCCATTAACCCATGGCTGTTCATTTTCCTTAACAGCAAAATGACTGCTTGTATCGTTAAAAAGGAGACGGCGGTCTAACTTGGAAAACTGATAAATGGATTAGTTTATAGACACGCTATATAGTGCTGCGTCGGCAGGGGAGTAAAAAACCAAAGATTTGGTATTATTTAAGCCATGTAATATTTCTCCGAAGAAGAGATAACGCTGGATATCACTGGCTTTTATTTACGATGACCAATCTACTCAATTATGTTTTGTAATTATATCATCTATCAATATTAATCCCATATTAGCACCTATTGTATTTTTTCATATTTTTCAAACTGTCCAAATTAAAGATTAATTTGGATAGTTTTGATATGGACTTTTTTTAAGAAAGTTGAGACCGCCTTGGCGAGTTGGGTTCCCTCATTAATTTTTTTTAAAAATAGCAATAATTATAATTTTCAATATAATTATATATTATTATCCAATTACTCTGAAATTGGATAGTTTCTTTCAGCCAATCAAAAGTCAAGTGTTTTGAAAATGGGGAGCGATATTTTTTGTTTCAAGCGATTTATTTGACGAGGTTTTTGCGGACGAACAGCCAGCGGGGAACCGGCAAGAAGATAGCAGATTTTTCGAGATAGCGGAGACAGATTTAAATGGTATGATAATGGAAGGAAACCAAAACAAAAACACGAAGAAAAGCACATCAACATGACTCAATGTATTTATAACGAGTGGTGTTTAACACGCAAAGAACAAAGAGCCTTGGACCGAGGCATACCCGTTTGGAGAGCTCGACGCTGTACTTTCTAAATTCTACGCCGATTTAGTGAGACAAAATATAATTAACAAGTAACAGGACTAGTCATGCCTGTCCAATTTGGAAATAATTGAATTAAACGAAGTTCCTCTGACTGCCAAATTGGACTCGTCTTCTATTACCTGTACTTATCTTAGGCTATGTCACATTTTAAAATGAAAAACACTAAATGTTCCGCTGAGTGTTAGCCCGAGATGAATAATCATATCTCCACGATGTTTCCTCGTAGCATAAATATGTTTTGCAGCGTCTTTTCAGACACTAAGCACAAAATGTTTTTCGTGTACTGGATATGTCAGAATATGTTTTGTACGTGTGTTTACATACAAAATAAAGGAATGATCATTTCAAAACGAAGCTTTGGGAATCTCACGTGAAAAAAATGCATGGTAAACATGTTTCGCTTTTTGCAATTTGTTAATTTTACTCTCCTTCGAATCCTTCTGTTCGTTAGCAATCCAACCATGCATTAGTGATACGTAAGGGTTATCGGCCTGAAACGAGGGGATATCAGATTTATTCACCTCTGGTTCCGCCCGAGGGCGTAGCCCGAGGGCGGAACCAGAGGTGAATAAATCTGATATCCCCGAGTGAAAGGCCGATAAAATGCTTATTTTTCACACTGGTGAGGTTTTCTAAAAAACGCACTTTTGTTTAAGATGTCGGCAAAAGAGCTTGATGAAGTTTTGTAAAGAAACAAAGATATCCTGGTAGTCTCTAGGGACTTGCATACATGTGCGTAAAAAATTGCGAAAACAACATTGTCATGGTATGAGTTGAATAGGTGGTTTTCTGGTTACGTCATCGCCGCCATGCTGGTGGACATAAACAATAGTTCTCTCATTAGCTCCTTTTGTTCGTCCACCAGCATTTGTTCGTTTCACTATTGTTATCTATGTCTCTAGAGATTGGTTGCAAACCACCTATAGGTATTTAAAGTGTAGTTTGCCTCGTGTTGTAATTTGCATTATTTTTCACATTGGTGAGGTTTTTGTAGATAATGCACTTTTGTTTAAGATGTCGGCAAAACAGCTTGATGGAGTTTTGTAAAGAAACAAATATATGTAGTCTCTAGGGTCTTACATTACATACATGCGCGTGAAAAATTGCGAAAACAACATTGTCAGGTCTGAGTTCAATATGTAAGTAGTTTGCCTCGTGTTGTAATTTGCATTGTGGATTACGCTTGATCTAGTTGAGCTGATGTCGAAGTATGAGCGAATCGGACTCCGATGATGATATTTTCATCACCCAAAGCAGTTTTTCTGGTTCTATTCAGTCGTCTTGCAAAGATGAAAGTTTGTTGGATTTGCCAGCGGATAATTTGGATGGTTTAGATGTCGAGGAAACAGTGACAGAATTATTCGAAGAACTAAAGCGGAGTGAGTACACTAATGAAGTGGGTGAGACTAGCAAGAAGGTTGAAGTATCGCGACGTGGTATTGAAATAGTGACACAGGGAGAGGTTGAGGAAAGGAATTCAATAAAATGTTAGTGTTATTTGGTGCAATAATATTGTAGTGTATTTGATGTTTCGAGGGGAATAACTGGAGGGGAATAACTACAGGGGAATAACTGCAGGGGAATAACTACAGGGGAATAACTCAGCCCCGCACTCCCCTGTTACAATCAAAGCCGCCACCTGCTTTTCAGACAGTTGATAATTGTTAGGGGATATTAAATTTATTCACCTGAATAAAACAAAGAAAACCGAGCCATGTGAAAAATAAATTGAGTTACTCTATAAATTGCCTTGGAATAAGGGAGCTAGGTAATCATTAACTATTGTGAAAAATGATTGTACATTTAGGGTCATAAAAGGAATTGAACATGGATGTGCGACAGTTTTAATTTACCGCATAACTTCGTAACTTTTGTTCGTTCCTTGTCTTCCACCTTAGAGCTGCAAGATTAATTCATAAGTTACCAAGAGACATGGAAGATGAAACTATACTTACCAAAAATGGATGCCCTTGAAGTACTTTAATTGTTTTCGTATTTTAATTATTGCTCATAAAGCTTTTTATAATTTAGATTTAAAGGAAATTAATAGACTGGTTGTTAAGGACCCTTCGTGTTAAAGTAACTAGACCTAGAACTGAGCTGGGCCGTAGAACCTTTATACTTAGAGCTGCAATAGCATGGAACTCATTACCGGATAAAATTAAACAGTACACTAATCCTGAGACCCTTAAAATGAAGTTAAAATTAATGAAAAATGTCATTAAGGACATTAATTTTGAAAAAGGGTGCTCTGTTACAATAAGGACTCAGATTTTCGGTATTATTAATTTTATTTACATACCTAATAAGGTTTTATTCTATATAGTTCATTATCCCTCTTGCTGCCTCATTAGCATTAAGGTATGGGAAAGTCCTCCCTGTCGAGTAAACGACAGAGAGAAGCACGAAGTGCTAGAGAGGCAACGCGAGGGAGGGAGGGTGGAGCGAGTTGTATTCCCCGTGACTTGTTAGCTTAACTGACACTGATGCATATCATTAAGTTGCTTACATAATGCCAATGATAGCCTGCATAACAGGCGTTATTGGGGCGCATGCGTGTCTCTCGCTTTGCGCTCGTGTCTCGCGCTACGCGCTCGCGCCCCAAAACCCGCTTGAGCGCCAACAAACAACAACAACATACACTTTATTTTACAACGCTAGCCACTACAACTATATACAATAGCTGATTTCCAAGCGGGGCGTTTAACAAATATGTATATTACAAAAATAAAATAAAAACAATTTACAATTAAGAGAAAATATTCAGCATAACTCAGTGGCAGGCATAGAGGCTACACTACGTTTAAACTGAGATAGTGTGTTTGCCTTTTTAGCCTCAATCGGTAGGCTGTTCCAGAGCATAGCACCGCTATATTTGAAACTACGCTTTAGATAGTTGGTTTTCGGCCTTGGAAGTACCAGGTCTGTATCAAGATTTCGTAGATTATATTGAGTTTGATTTTCAGATAGTCTTGTAAAGAACTCTCTTAAATATGGAGCAGTTTGATTATTCATTGTTTGATACATTAAGGTTGATTTAATTTGAGTTCGCCTATCTTGGAGAGTTTTCCAGTCTAAACACTTGATTACATCCCTTGAACGGGTCTCATAGCTCGCACCGGTAATTACTCTGGCCGCACGAGATTGCAACCTCTGTATTCTGTCTTTAAGGCCTTTGCCACAGGTGTCCCACAAGGGGGAGCAATAATCAAAATATGGTTGTATTAGGGCTTGGTATATTGATTCAAGTGAAGAGGTTGGGACAAACGGCTTAATTCGTCGCAAAGCACCAATCCCTGCACTTGCTTTCTTACAAATACCATCAATGTGGTTTTGAAAGGTTAGTCTTTCATCAATTTCTACGCCAAGACATTTATTTGATTTTACTCGAGCAACTCTGGTGTTTTCTATAAAAACATTGTTTGATATATCCTCGATTTTATTGTTGAGATTAAATGCAGATCCAATAATCATCAGCTTAGTTTTTGAAGGATGAAACTGTAGTTTATTTACAGCTAGCCAATCACATATATGCTCAATATCTAAATTTAAGTCAGTGGTAAGATCAACTTCATTAAGCGAAGATGTGAAGATTTGTGTATCATCTGCATACATGCAAGGGGTGGTAGAGGTAAGACAGTTTGGTAGGTCATTTATATATAGCAGAAATAAAAGGGGCCCTAGAATTGAACCTTGTGGAACACCACATAATATTTCTTTTGGGGATGATAGGGATCCATTAACGAAGCATTGTTGTTTTCTGCATTTTAGATAGGAAGTGAACCAATTCAACTCACAACCAGAAATACCATAAAATTGCATTTTCTGGAGCAAAATAGGATGGTTTATCGAATCAAATGCTTTTCTTATGTCTAAAAATACCACACCTGTCAACATCCCCTTATCCATACTTTCAAACCACTCGTCACACATCTGTACTAGTAACGCTGAAACTGTTGAATGTAACAGGCGGAAACCAGATTGAAATTTTGAAAGCACAGAGTTATCAATAAGATATCCATATAATTGTCGAAATATTTCTTTCTCAAACACTTTACTTATTATCGGCAGGATTGAAATGGGTCGATAATTACCGGTTTGACGACGATCATCAGCTTTATAAATTGGTCTTACACGCGCATATTTCCAATCATCCATAAAAATTCCGGTTGAAAGTGAGAGGTTAAAAATCGATGTCAAAGGAGGGCCAATTATATCTGCAGCAAGTTTTAGTATCTTAGCAGGGATTTTATCGAGGCCAGTACTCTTTGACGTATTTAATTTCCTTAATGTTGATTCCACGTTATGTATTGGGATATCAGAGAAATTAAAGCTCGCCAAATTGTTGTCTATTCTACCAAGAAAAGTATTAATATTATTTACTGGCGTTCTTGTAGATTCGGCAGCTAATTTAGGCCCAATATTGACGAAAAAATCATTAAAAGCCTCACAAATGTCTCCAGCATCAGAGACTATATTATCATTAATGATAAGCTCATTTACATAACTGGATTTACTATTTCTACCCAAAAGGGAATTAATTACTTTCCATGTCTTTTTGGGATCAATAACGCGTTTACACGTTTCAATTTTGCTTCGATAATAATCAGACTTCGCTTTACGCATTTCAATGTTCGCCTTATTCCTGGCGGATTTATATAGCTCCCAGTGATGATGACTTTTGAATTTTATTGCGCGTTTTTTGTGATAATCTCTATTTGTCATGATTTGTTTAATTTGTGGCGTCAACCAAGGGGCGGAGAATGATCTAATTCGTTTGTGTGTGAGTGGTGCATGTAGGTCTAAGATTGAATTGAATTCAGTTTTCCATAATTTCCAGGCGTCATTCGGGTTTTCAAAATTTTCAATGTCATCCCAGCGGACGCTCTTCAAATCATTTATAAAGTCTTCTTCGACAAAATTCTTAAAATTTCTGACTTCTTTTATTACTGGTTTGGATTTCGGAAAAGTAAACTTTCTCACTGCAAAAACCAAACTATGATCTGACATTCCGATAGGGATGACTCCCGATGATGAAATATTTTCTTTTGTGTTTGTGAAAATAAGATCAATTAATGTGGCGGATGATTGTGTGATTCTGGTTGGTTCTTTTATCAATTGTTCCAGTTGGTAGACAGAACAACAAAATTGTAATTCCCTCGTGTGAGACTCAAGAGGCAATTTAGAATAATCGCAATTAAAATCACCCATTATAATTAATTCTTTATTTTCAACATCACATTTCTCAAGAAATTTGTCGAAATCATTAAATATATCCATATTTACGTTTGGCGGACGGTACCAGCAACTAAATAAAATTGATTTACTATAGGGAAGATTGATCTCAACACAAATTAGCTCAAGTGAATCAGATATTAGATCTGTTCTGTCAGAATAAGATATTTTAGCTTTTATGAAAATAGCAACACCGCCTCCAAATCTATTACGATCTTTGCGAATCAAGTTATAACCTGGAATATATATCTCTCCATTAGTAATCGAATCATCAAGTTTACTTTCATTAATAGCTAGCACATCCAAAGGCGAATCAACCAATAAGTATCGAATTTCATCGATATGTTTCATCAAGAATTGCTATGCAATGGAGATTGGATGTTACCTGTCATTGAGTTATACTGACTTGGTGCTACTGGTGATGATAGTCTCGTCTGCCGTGGCGTCGTTGATTGCCAGACTCATTAGAATCTGGCCCAGTTGTCGAATGTTGGACACCTGAAAACCCCTCGGCGACGACAATTGCCTGAAGCCGGGTCCTCTAAAAAACTTAATGAATTGGACTGCGAGCAGCGACGATCCTTTGGCGTTAAGATGGAGTTTACTGCCATTTAAACATAAACCATCGATTACTGAATTATCTATGAAATCAAAATTGTCATTGCTGTCACAGAAAGATTTAATGTTATCATTAATTTGTGTTGACTTGACGACAAAGTCGTAATCCTCTCCATGTGTCAGTGATGAAATACCGATCTTCGAGGATGGGAATTTCGCCTTGGCTGCAATCGCAAGCGATTTTATCTTATCCGTACACAATTCCACAGAGTCGACTAAGGGAAGGTTGTTAGTTCCCGCGTGGATAATTACATGTGATGGTTCCTGGGCTGCATCAATTCCACCAATTTCCTCCGTTATCTGCTCGGCTGTTTGACCACGAAAAGTAAATTTCTTTACGTGGCTTTTCGATGACTTTTTCGGGTCCATGTTTTTGACAATCGAATCTCCAATAATGACTATTGGCTTTCGTTCCTGTCTTTGTTGGCGAGAAGAGGTTTCATTGGATTGATGCGATTCTGGATTCCGACGGGTTTCACCGTAGTTTGCCGCCATGTTGGATTCCTGGTGACTTCGTCCTGCTGGTTGTAATTGTTGTCGTTCTGAGTTGTAGCTTATAGAATTTAGCTGGGCTTTTAGGCGCCCCCAATAACGCCTGTTGTGCAGGCTATGCCAATGACGTCATCACGAGGGATCATAAATATTCAATGGGTTTTGAATAGTTTATTATCCCTCTTGCTGCTTCATTAGCATTAAGGTATGGGAAAGTCCTCCCTGTCTCGCCCGGTTGGGGAAGCCCTCCTAAAGTGACCACCCTACCACAACATCTGCATATCAATCCTTACCCTCAAATCCTTACCAGTCTCAATCCTTACCCCCAATCCTTACCAATCCCAATCCTCACCTCCAAATCTATTCTCTCAAACATTAAAATCCGCAGTCCACACAAACATGAACAGGCTAGAGTGAGTTCACGATTATTGGTCACTCAGAACGCGTGGAGGTTAATTGATAGATTTCCAAAACCCTTAGAATCAGGGTCTCGAAAGGGATATCGGTTACTCGTCTCAGATCTCCGTCTAGAGCATTGTCAAACTCCTCAAATAACGCAGGCTCTGTCACTTCCTCCGAGCTTGGGGTTCCATCCAGGAGTACCCACTTAATTCTGCGAGGTTTGGCATTCTGACAAGCCGTTATTGGATCAAATTGCCAGTGTTCCCGCGTTTTCCTTTTCCTTTGCCTTTTTTTTTTGGGCTGCAATAAGGCAAAAGGAAGGGGATGCTTTACCAGGAGTAACGGTACCCCTAGATGGAAACCCAAGCCCGGAGGAAACGACCCATCTGCCCGAGAATTCGTGGCAACAAGGGAATGCCTTATAAGAAAAAACGCTTGCTGGGTCATCCCACCGATCAAGGATTACCGAAAACAAACAAAACAGGTCACTTTGCAACAAACCACCCGTTTAAATTCCAATACACCGTAATTCCCTTAACCATGATTATCATATGCCTTTGTGCGCGCGTGCGTGTGTAAGGAAAAAAGGTCGTTGTTCTTTATCATATCAGTGTTCCTTTCTTTATTATCATCATGTGCCATACTCATTTATATTACATAGTCTATCGATTATCCAGTGTCCAGTCCTTAATCCACACTTTTCTTAACATTATCTTTACAGTACTTTAACTTCTCGGTTATCCAATACTCTAGGCTACAGTCCCCTTTTCCACGCTAGATCCCGGTGAATCTTGCGCGAACGGACAGAACTTGGCTATGTGGCTCATTTTACCGCAAGAGAAGCATTTCAGATTGAAAGCAATCCTCCCCCTTAGTAGATATAAATTGTATGTTCACGCCCGGGATCGGGGATTAGCTGACGTCGTGATCCCTAGGAGTGACGTCATGGGTTATAAATTGGTAGAGATGACATCATAATCTATTTTAATTCAATGGGGAGTCGGGATCGGGGATTAGCTGACGTCATGATCCCTAAAGGTGATGTCGTGGGTTAAAAATAGGTAGAGGTGACATCATAATCTATTTTAAGTGAATGGGGAGTCGGGGATAAATGACATCATAATATATTTTAAGTAAATAGGGAGTCGGGAATCAATGACATCATAATTTATTTTGTGTCAATGGGGAGTCGTATTTTTGGAGTATTACATCATAGTAATAATCGTAAACTTTTAAGGTATAAAACCCTTCCCCCACACACAACATTTATTTCATTCATCTCTCGACTGATGATGGATAATAATCTTGAAACGATGGAATTGAATATTGAGGATTCGACTATTGAGGATTGGGAAGAAATTGCCCGCAATCATCCAGTTTCAAGTGATGAGATGATGGCATTTTTAGAAGAGGTTATTGAAAAAGCAGATCATGAAGTTAAGGTATGTAACTATCATTTTACGGTTTGATCATTGTTTGAGCTTTGATTGTGTTATAAACATTAAAAAACTGTTCATGATAGTCCAATTACATTTTACACTGAGGTAAATTTTTCGATGAACAACAACAACAAGTATCATGCATGTTTAATTTCGTGTTTTGGTTTGGTTTATTCAATCATGTCTTATATGAGTTCACTCTTTTTTCTTTTTGCTAGGTACCGTCTTCATCGCCTACCTGCAATCATTTCACCTGCCATCACTGTAACCAAACGTTTACCAGGTTTACCACGAAAAGTAATCTGAACAGTCATCTTAAAATTCACAGACGAACAAAACAATTTCACTGTACGCATTGTACACAGAGATTTTATCGAAAGGACAAACTTCAAGAACATGAAAAGCACTGCAAAAGAAAAAGGGATGTGGAAAACCATCAACTAAAGAGAAAACTGACTGATGCAGAGGAGGTGATGCCATGCAAACGTCCTCAAAACGAAAATCAGACTGGAGGTGGTTCAAGCGCCAATACAATGAAAGAGATTGATGACAGTGATTGCGAGAATGCCATGAACGGAAACGTGAGAACCATATACATGAAACCACGAAAAAACGAACGGTATGATTTGACATTGTTTCTACAAGGAAAAAGAGCAAACGTATTAAAAAACCTCGAGAAAGAGTTCCATGAGAAAAGGGGTCTCAAGTGGTTTATTAACGTGCAAGTCAAAATGGTGAAATATACACCCGATGGCGAAGACCATAGTTAATAGAATAAACTGGTTATGAAACTCAGTCAGTCTTTTGTTATATGTTTTTGTTCTCCATTTCTTTTGTTCGTTTGCCTTGACCCTGCACAAAACACAAAAGGTATTGAAATGCATATGAGCAACTGACCAGTGGAAACATTTGGGCTCACACGTTAAACAAAACAATGTGCAGGGTCACGGTTCGTTCAACATAAAACAAAGCAGCTTTGTACACTCTTTTTGAAATTTGTTGAGCTTCATAACCAGTTTGTTCTATTAACTATGCGAAGACGTATTTGCGACTTCACACTTCAGAAGCACCTGCCAGCGATTGATGAACCTGAACAAAGTTTCAGAGCAGTATCAGGAATGCGTGGAAAAAGTGAAAGAATCATTTCAGACGTATCGACGCGAAGGGAGGGGTTGGCAATTGAAAGAGGTACGTTTTCTTAAGTTTTCACTGTTTTATTTTCATCTTGAATGAGAGGGTCTCTTGGGGTTAAATAGGGAGCTTAAGCAACGACGACGGCAACGCCAAGGAAAACGTCACTTGAAAAAAGGATTCGCGCTATTTTAAACTACTTTGCAGTTGCTCCAATTTTTTTAGTTTGTCTAATGTGACTGGATTGTCCAGGAGCTGAATTTGAAGGGATGGCTTTCCGGTTCAAATGGAGAAAGGAAAATTAACCGTCGTGTGTTCACGTTCTCCAAAAAACCTATAATTTGATCATTTGACGTTGTTGTTTTGCAGGGAACGGGAAAGAAATGTACCAAAATGTAAAACGCACGTGCAGAGGTATTGTTTTCGCTCATTAAGCCTATTGTTTTGTGCCGTTCTCGCTGCCGTCGGCGTCGTGGTTGCTTAAGCTCCCTAATATGTAAATCAAGTGCCCTTGTTTTGCATATTAATCAAGTAACTCAAACTGAATGACTCTTTGGGGATTTGGGACTGTTGTTATCAGTGTAATTGATTGAAAGCTATCAATTATTTTATAGGTCTTGAAATTAGAGCTTGGTGTCGCTGTTTACACCCCACTGCAAGGATTGAGTTATGTGAAGCTACCAAAAAGTTTGGAGGATAAAAAAGCTGTGCTAAATATACAAAATGATGATGAGAAGTGTTTTGTCTGGAGTGTCCTAGCCGCTTTGTACCCGGTTCAATGGAAAGAAAAGCCTTATCGCGTTCAACACTACAAGCGCTATGAGCAAGAGTTGAATGTAAATGGTATTGAGTTCCCCATGAAAGTAAAGGACATACCCAAATTTGAACGACAAAACCCCACGATTAGCATTAACTTGTTTGGATATGAAGACCAAGAACTGTTTCCTGTCTATATCACACAAGACAAAAAAGAACATCATGTGAGTTTACTGCTCATGTTAAACAGTAAGACGACGCATTATTGTTTAGTTAGAAATTTAAGTAGGTTGTTAGGCTAATTAACGAAACATTGTAGAAAAGGTTTTTATTGTAATTACTGCTTGCATGGTTTCACAAGGGAAGATTTATTACAAGAACACGAACCACATTGTAGTAAAAATGGTCCTCAAAAAATTAAGATGCCTGCTGATGGTGATGACACTATGTATTTTAAAGATATTCAAAAGCAGCTGAAAGTTCCTTTTGTCATTTACGCAGATTTTGAATCGATTTTAAAACCGTGTGAACAAAAGAATTTAGAAACGAATAGGGGAAAGAAATCAAACACAGAAAAAACACATGAGCATGAAGCTAGCGGGTTTTGTTATATTGTAGTGTCTGAGATTGATGATTATGTGACAGCACCTGTACTTTATAGAGGGGAAAATGCTGTGGATATATTTTTCGATTGTATGTTAGCAGAAGAAAAAAGGATTAGTGGAACTTTGAATCATGTGGTTCCTATGAAAATAACAGCAGCGGAGGAGGAGCAAAATTTTCAAAACGCAATACACTGTCACATTTGTGAAGAGGAACTGGGCACTGACCGCGTGAGAGATCATTGTCATTTCTGAACGGGAAAATACAGAGGTGCTGCGCACAACGATTGCAATTTAAATTATAAATTTACTTCTAGAATACCAGTCATTTTTCACAATCTCAAAAATTATGATGGTCATTTGTTGGTTAAGGCTATGGGCAGGATTAAAGACAAACCCATAACCGTCATACCGAATAACGATGAAAAATATATCTCGTTTTCAGTTGGAGATTTATGTTTTCTCGACTCGTTTCAGTTTTTAAGTGTTTCCTTAGAACAACTTGTATCTAATTTAGCGAAAGAAGGAGAAGGTAAATTTCATTTGCTTAAACGCTACACTGATCAAGACAAACTACATCTGTTGCTGAGGAAGGGAGTTTACAGGATGAGATTGATCGATTAGATATTGAGAATGTACCAGATGATCATGAAGAGGGATATGTGCTTGAGGTTGATCTACTTTACCCAAGCAAGCTGCATGAATCTCACAGCAATTACCCTCTGGCGCCAGAAAGAATGAACGTTCGAGATGAAATGCTCTCACCCTATTGTCAACAGCTCAAACGCGATAAAGTACCCGAGATGGCATAGAAAGGGAGCGAAATGACGTGCTTTGCTTGATCAAATATACAATATTTTGGAAAAGACTGGATCGCTCAGGGAATTTGCCATATAATAAATAGAGGTTATTCAAACTGCTGAGCATTTTTACGAGTCAGTTTTTATTTTTTCGAACCTTTAGTAGGCGAGAAAAACTAAACGCTGACGAGTAGAAATGCCCAGCCGTATTAAACAACTTTTCGCTGAATAAACTCTTTATTATACGACAGTAATCTTCTCTTAAAACTAAGTTTTTGAAACTGCTTTTCCTAGCGCGCGGTCAGAAGAGTGTAATAACGCCTCATTTTTGCACTCGTTTTGATACGTATTAGCACTCCAGAATGCTATGTCGATACAGAACTGTTAATTTCTGAGCGGTCCGAATTTTTACATACGGACCGCTGAGATGGACCGCTCGCGAATTAATTTCGCAAAGTCCCTTTTGTGAAACGTTAAACGAACAAAACTTTTTTTATTTAGCAGAAACACTTTTTCTTCATGTTTGGCGGATAAAAATGTGTGTGGTCTGAGAAATGAATTGACTTTGGCTCGCGCAATTGCTGAGAACAGGATGCATTAATTTATCAGCAAAATTTGAAAAGAGCCATAATAATAAAAACCTTATTGAACTAGCTAAACGTGTTCAACTTTTTACGTTTACGCAAGCCGTGCATACATCGTCTCTTATTTTATTTGCGCACGTAATAACGCGACAGTGGTAGTTGTTCAGTTACGTGCGTTTTATTTCCTACGAAAACGAGAATCAGCTGGAGAATGCAAGGGACCGTGAACGAAAATGCTGCTGGTACTAATGTACGCAGGATCTATAAGAGATCTGATCAAACAAAATACTATAAGAAGCAAGGACTGACAACTGCGTAGAAAAAGTAACGCAACAATGGCATGATTGAGACCAAACCGAAAGTTTAAATGCAACTGTGGATAGCTATTTCGCCGTTACGTTATTGCGGCTTTAAACTTTCGGTTTGGTCTCAATCATGCCATTGTTGCGTTACTTTTTCTACGCAGTTGTCAGCCCTTGCTTCTTATAGTGTTTTATTTACGCCCGTTTTACTCACGTCAAAATTTAGGCGACAGTGGAAAAAAGTCCACCTTAACTCGAGAGCCGCTTGCTATTCACAACCAAAGATCGGTTTGTTTTTGGCAAAACTGATCCTGCCTTAGCTTCTTGCATTAAGTTTTGTTTAACTGCCGGAATCCGTCACTGCGGGACTGTCAATTGATTTAAGTAAAGCTTTGAAAATTCTGTCATATAACTCTTGTTCTTAGGCCATCGTGACTTGATTAAAAATAAATTATTAAGTCTTATTCGGATTCTTATATACGCAGTGATTATTGTTATTTTACATCAAGAGAATATTGATGTCATTTAGCACTTTTTACAACCTTCCCCCCGGCTACAGTAAAAACCCACGTATAAGAACCTAAAATTCAAGAACCTGTTAGGCTAAAATTTTCATTTCAAACCCCCTTTTCATAAGAACCTATTAAGCCTAAAATTTTTAATAGGTCCTTATTTCACAAAAATGAAGGCACAGATGAAAATACAGAAAAAAATTTTAGTCTCAGTTTAAGATTCAAAGAATGAACTAAAATGAAAACCATATCATGTCTGCGCCAATACTGCTGGATTATACAATGCAATTGTATTAAGAATACAGTTCCATATGTCTCTTTCATTTTCGAAGTCACAGTTTTTGAAGCACATTGAAACTTCCTTGCATCTATAGTCATCTATGTCATGCATCAATGGCTTTCCACATCACATATGCCCTGTAGTAGGCCCCTATCAAATTAAGAACCTATTTAAGAACCTAAGTAGCCTAAAACCACACTAAATACCATTTCTATAAGAACCTATTTAGGCTAAGTTGGAAAAATCTAGGTTCTCAAGAATACGTGGGTTTTTACTGTACTCTTGTCTTCTGCATATTCGCTCCATTTGCCCAGCGGTCTCCAAACATGGCGGACGACATTTCACAGTTCACAAGGTTTGCCAAGTTAAGGCAAAACAATCACATATTCTTCATCACCACAACTGAAATTGCGCTCAGAACGCTACACCGGGAACCAGCCCATATTGCCCACAGTTTCCCGAGTTCAACCGAGGCCCCGTTTTCACGCAAATTGCGCTCAAAGTTTCAGTCGCGGCATTCCGCCGGTGAGTCTCTAGTCTGATTGTAGATTTTGACTTTGAGTGTTCATAGGTTAATAATTATTTGTAAATAAATCATTGGATTGTTTGACACGTGGCTTGTTTTCTGTCTTCTCCCACACGCGCAATCTCCGCTCGCGTTCCCCACGCGTGATACCCGTGCGCGAAATGTGTTCCCCAACGCGCGCGCTTCTAGGAAAAACACAGTACTAAAATAGCGTTTTTGACGCTTTTGGCGTTTTTGGCCTTCGAAATATGCATAAATGTCACGCTGCAAACAGTTTTTGTTCACTTTAAACGAAGTTTTAAGGTTACAATGTACCTTCGGGGGTGTCTCCAGTTTAACAGCTCTAGCGTCTTAAAATTACACTTAATATACCTAAACCCAGATATCAAATTAAAGCTTATAGAGCTGGCTATCTAAATATGGAAACCATTTGGTAATAAAATGAATTGTCGAATTTTTTACGACGTCTAAATTCGAACGTCCGAATCAGCTTTAAAACGCTATAACTCAAAGCGATTATTGTATTTTGCTAATTTGATTTGTTCTCGGGTTTCCGGACACAAAGCGCTAAAACGACGTGTCGGCGATTTCTCATATTCAATTGCAGTGAAAAGTTACAGAATATTTTCGAAAAAGGGAGAAAACAAATTGAAGTGATCACACGGAAATGGCTCTTGACGAAAAAGGTTTCGGAAATAAGAAATTCGCCGATGGGTTTTTGTTGATTATATGTTAGCCTAGCTTGTGTCCAAATTTGAGGAAAATCGAACAAATTCTCTTTGAGTTGTATCTCTTTAGTGTCCCCTACAAGCGAAAAAATAACTTTGAGAAAACAGCGCTTAGAAAAACATATCGCTTCATAAACAAACTCCGCCTACAAAAGTTATACCGTCATTTCTCCGTCAATTTTCACTATTTCATAATTTTTTTTGGGATGAAAGTTCATTCTGTAAACTTTATTTTGACGCCAAAAAAAATTATTGAAAAATATAGTCGAATCCTCAATATTCAATTCCATCGTTTCAAGGTTATTATCCATCATCAGTCGAGAGATGAATGAAATAAATGTTGTGTGTGGGGGAAGGGTTCTATACCTTAAAAGTTTACGATTATTACTATGTTGTAATACTCCAAAAATACGACTCCCCATTGACACAAAATAAATTATGATGTCATTGATTCCCGACTCCCTATTTACTTAAAATAAATTATGATGTCATTTATCCCCGACTCCCCATTCACTTAAAATAGATTATGATGTCACCTCTACCTATTTTTAACCCACGACATCACCTTTAGGGATCATGACGTCAGCTAATCCCCGATCCCGACTCCCCATTAAATTAAAATAGATTATGATGTCATCTCTACCTATTTTTAACCCATGACGTCACTCCTGGGGATCATGACGTCAGCTAATCCCCGATCCCGGGCGTGAACATACAATTTATATCTACACCCCTTCCTCTCGGATATGGTGAGGGGCATGCCCTTCCAGGCTCTCTTCCGCCTTTTTTTCTGGTTCACCACCTTCAGTGTCTTCTCGATGACTTTGCAATCTCTGCTTCTTGTTCCGACGCTACTAACTTCACAATAACACTCTGTAACATCTTGCTTCCGACTAAGGCGCCAACATTTATTCCATAACAGACTTCAACTTCCGCGCCTACCACGCCTAGCTTCCAGCACCAATAGAGGGTTACTCTTAACTTCAACTCTAATGCCACAAGAGCTATTTGCAGCGTTATCCCTTGTGTGGCAAACTACCACGCTCCTGGTAAGCATACAGCCATATCTCCTTTGTGGGCACACAGCCAAATCTCTTTATGGGCCTTATTAATATAACAGCCACACCTCTGTGGACACACTACCAGACATCTTTGTGGGCATCCACCCCAGTATTTGTAAGGACACGGCCACAAAATCTTTGTGGGCACCCAACCACACCTGTAGTTGTACATACAGCCACATCTCTTGGGTGGGCACACAGCCACACCCCTTAGCGGGCACACAGCCACACCTCCTTGGTGGGCACATAGCCACATCTCTTCGGTGGGCACACAGCCACACCTCCTTGGTGGCACAAAGCCACACCTCCTTTGTGGGCACACAGCCACACCCCTTAGTGGACACATAGCCATACCTGTTCGGAGGGCACACAGCCACACCTCCTTGGTGGCACATAGCCACGCCTCCTTGGTGGGCACACAGCCAAACTCCTTAGTGGGCACACAGTCACACTTCCTTGGTGGGCACACAGCCACACTTCCTTGGTGGGCACATGGCCACACCTCTTGGATGCGCACACAGCCACACCTCTTGGGTGAGAAGCAGCAACACTCCATACCCTATACCCAAAAGGTTTCACCCCTTCTGTTGGTCGTATATCCAGATCCTCTCTCTGTTCTCTGACAACAGCTAAGCAGCCTACAAATATAAACAAATGCAATATAGGAGTGTATAAGCAAAGCACAGGTAAAACTACAAGAAGACCAGTCGCGTCCGGAAAAATAATAGGGGTGAAGCCCGGCAAAGTAAGTCCATAAAAGGGCTAAGTCATAACACTAGACCAACATGCCCGGATGAGCATCCTTGCACACATTACCAGCCATGTGCTTGGAAAGAAACGACCAGTACAGTCATTATTTATGTGGGGGGGGGATTTTTTTTGTTTTAGCATGAAAGAAGAAACGTGAACCACCCCTTTAAGTCCATTAGTTAATTCTTGACCCACCCCCATATAACTTTATATAAGAGGTGACCCACCCCCAACCCCCTTCAATCTATACCTCTATAAGGAGTTCCTGTTCACTGAACGAAATCAGCATATCTTGTGGACCAGTGTCCTACTCTGCGGCCACTTCTTGTTGATGTGCCTTCTTGTATTGTTACAGTATGACTGTCATCATCTGATTCACTTTCGCTTTTACTTTCATCACACAAAACAAGGTCATTGTCACTGTCACTCTCATCACTGTCCTCACCAACACTGACGCTTGAAGGAAATGTAGATTCCTTTGAAGTTTCATAATAGTGTACTGTGATTCGCTTGATTTTGTCGATTTTCTTTCCGTTCTTTATAAGTTTATTATGCTCAATGTATTTGTCCAACTCGGGGACTTTCAGAGTGTCAAGCTCCCCCTTCTATACAAGTGTTTTCCAGTCATAGCAATGTACATCTTTTAAGGCTCGAACTTGCTTTTCTTTTCTTCGCTTTTGCTTACGGATCTCATTGACACTTTGCAGTTGCGACAAGTGCTCAATGTAATTCTTCACCAGTGTTTCGTCTACAACGAACTTGGAGGAAAATTCTGTGATAGCATCCGATGCATTAATTGACAACTTCCCTTGCTCTAAGAGCTTCTTAATATTTGATCGTGGCTACCAATCATCGGGAATACGCTTCTTGCCATTTTCATCATTATTGGAATAAGTATGAACGCTCAAGTATTTAAATTCAGGAAGTGCAGATTGGTCTGGAATTGGTCTTGGTATTCTTTCAGTTGCTGGTCCAGTCCAGGCTATCTCCTCAGGTCCATCTGTTACACAGCAGTGCTTGCACAATGAACCATCTTTTTCTTTACATGATCCTTTCAAAAATTCGGCATAAAGCTCCCCTGACTGTTCAGGTAGTAAAAGTTCCCAGACAGTTATATTAAGAAAAGGAAGCATGCAAGCCTTCTCAATAGGGCTTATGTTTATTTATTGATATTTAGTGCCCACATCTTTGATTCTCCATACGTAAGTTGGATTGCTACATGTGACATCCAGTTGTGTTATATTTTATGTCCAGCATTGCATTAGAATTTATTTAGATCTTCCACATGAATTGTAGTGAGTGTGATTCTTTACAAAACACACAATGACCCACCCCCAATCATCGTGAAATTCTCTTTTGGCCCACCCCTTTTCTCTAAAAAAAAATAGACCTGGCCCACCCCATGGTTTCCCCCCCCCCCCCCCCCCCCCCCCCACACACACACACACACACACACACACACACACACACATCAATAATGACCGGTCCCCAATAATCCGATAAATATTACAGCGACAACAAACTCGTTATAACCCAACGAATAAAGAGCAACTAGCAGGATTAAGCTATAATTCTCACCCCCAAGTTCCTTCTGCCTTCTTAGTTTCACCTGTTTTCAGAGTTTACCCGGGCTTGTGAATTAACAGAATCTTGTCGTGAAGCCGCGAAGACCTGTTGAGAGTTCGCCGAGCCAGAAGAAACGAAAGCCGCCTCAGAGACAGGATTATTTGTCGCATAACCGCGTTGGGTTGTAAAGCCTGTAATATTTCCACATCTTCTTCGTTGTTCACCGGAGTAGGACGCGACTGGTCTCCCATAGCATAGCGAGTTGTTGACTCCGTGACTTGTTAGCTAAACTGACACTGATGCATATCATTAAGTTGCTTACATAATGCCAATGACGTCATCACGAGGGATCATAAATATTCAATGGGGTTTGAATACTTTTTTTATTAATATTTATTATATATTAGTTAGCTGTAAAGTTGCCCATTTTATTTGACCTGCTTTACTAAATAAATAAAGTATGTATGTATGTATGTATGTATGTGGCTCACGCGCGCGTCATTTTCTATCGATCGCCACGCTCTCCACTCTCTTTGAACAAAAGTAGCGATTGCTCCTGAATGTCTGCAATCTACTTAATAAAAAAGTATCATTATCTTTGCGCGAGCGAAGTGATAATGACTTAACATGAATGTCAAAATGTCTTCACGCATTAGTTTAAATACACGAATGAATACCCGTTTGAATTTGTCTCGTTTTTGAAAGGGGAATAAATAAAGTTTCCCTTCAATACGAAGAATCGATCGAGATCCGTCACGATGTGGTTCGTTTCCTGTTCTCGACCATATCAACAGAGATCCCGCGACGCCGATCGATATAGGCGACCAGGAGCTCGAAGACGCTGGCCTAGCACCGTCCGTGGAACGAACGATCAATTCCAACGGAAACCTATGCCGGGTAGTGCATTGTCTTTAGGAAGAAGTACCCTGCTGAGCCTCTCTGAGGTTCCAGGTGAACAAAACAAAAACGGATTCTTCTGAAGCCACCAAATGTAATAAAGTGAATGACCAATTCAGTCTTAAAGCACTTGGTACCGACTGTATCATCCCAGTTTCCTTTCTGTCGACTCATCTCTCTTTTCCCGTTCATTTTTTACTTTCACAAACTGTTGAGCCAGCGCGCGCTCGTACTAACATTTTTATTGCCATGCGCACTTCTACCTACAATCGAAAAGATGGCGTCCATTAAGTTTTGCTAAACGGCTAGATTACCATTTTATATTTGTTAAGCTTGAAAACGCCGAAAAAAAAAACATAAAGTTGCAGGTCAACCTCTGTAATACTTTTAAGTATCACGGTTTGTCGTACAAGAAAACCTACGGTCGAAAACCTAACGGCCGCGGCCCATCTTGACAAATCCGTTAACAAATAGTGCAACCATGTGCACTAGTAAAGGTTGGACCAGAGATTCTCCGAGCTCTAAAAAGAGCTCCGGCCTGGTCCAAATCATCGACGTATGTATCAACCATGATTATTATCGGTATCCGTAATTTCTCTACAGGTTTCACACGCAAGCAAGCCGGCAGTGCTGATTAGTGTTGAAACTTTGCGCGTGGACAGCCCTCTATTTTAACAGCGATTTGCAAATCAATTAAGTCTTTAATTACAGTTGACTGCATTTCGTATAAAGAGTTTTCTTACGCATTTTTTTTTTATGGCAACTATTGTTATACAGTTCGAACAATAAAAGACAAAAAAAACAGGCGCGAGAGTCTACAACTTCTTTTACTCGAATTTGGACGAAAGAACGATCCACGTATAGGGCAAACATGTAGCTTTAATAATCTGTTGTTGCTTATGGAGATTGTTGCTTATTTCGGAAGAGGATACAAGTTCAATGCTAATGCGGGTCTTTTCCCATACTAGAAATACTGAAAAAGCAAGGAGGAGTGGATGCCTGCCAAGGTGACATTGGTGGTCCACTGGTCTGTGAGTTACAACGGGAGGTGGTTTACGGAAGGAGCCACCAGCTGGGGACACGTTTGTGCTGGGGTCAATTTAATAAAACTTTTACACTTGTAATTTACAAGTGTAGCTATTGTTTTCAACCTCTGAAACAATGGCTACACTTGTAAATGACACTTGTAAAAGTTTTATTAAATTGACCCCTGGTCCCATGCATGAGGTATGGAGTACGCCAAGGTACGTTACGTCAAAAAATGGATTGACCAAAATATAAAGTCATTTGGGTGTTTAGTTGTAACTTTCCGTGGTATCCAATGGAATAAAAGTACGCGGAGTAATAATCTTTGTCTTTTTTATTACTGTGGCAGATCCTTTTTTTTAAAGTTGTTAGTGGTGTTGCAATTATCCGTTGGCTTCGTTCCTTTCCTCTGACCATTTAATGGAGAAGTTCACTCCAGAAGGCACCTTTTTCTTTCCACTAATAAAAAGTACATACAGAAGCTGAAACTTTGGTCAGCATCCGATCTCTATATGTACTTTGTATTAGTGGAAAGAAAAAAAGGGTGCCTTCTGGAGTGAACTTCTTCAAGTTTAGTTCAAATCCAATCTATGCGCACTAGCCATGCACTGCTTTTGAGTGATTTATACTCGAGTCGAATGCAACAATTTTTGTGCGAATGTCATGTTACTTTATTTCCCAAATATGTAATAACTGAGTTTCTAAATTACATCCCATGATTTTGCAAATTGCTGAGGTGACGAAAGACTTACAGGCTTTAAACAATTTATTCTAAACAACTATTAAATAACGGTTTGATTTGATCTATATATTTTTTTACTAGGTCATCAGGGCCATCCAGTTGTCGATTCATTCTAAAAAAAAAACAAGCAAACAAACAAAGTTATAATTTGACTGAATACCTACTGTTCATACTGTTTACACAATGGTTAAGAATTCCAATTTCGTCTGGTTGCATTTTATTGCGGCATTACATTTATATAAGCAGATTGGTATTAGTAGTTAAATTTTCTGCTCACAGCTTTGTTGGTTGGCGTCAGACTAGAAACACCGAGTCAACCACCAACCCAGGGTTCTTGTGACATTGAGTCATCCCTGTTGCCCTACACCACCATTCCATACATTTTTCCATAACTAACATGGAAGGTTTAAGTATTCCATTGGGTTTGACTTAGTAACCTTTTTCATTCATGGGTTGGGTGGTCGAATAAGTTTATGACTGAAAGTTAAAGCGCTTGTTGGCGCTTTTGACAACTGACATCGCTTTTTATTAGAGTGTAAAGAATGTTAGTGTGTTAATGATGGTCTAAGTGTAATTTGAATTTTAGTATGTTTTATCTGTGTATGTCTCGTTTCACGGCTGTTGTTTACGGCAAGCCTAAATTAGCGGAACATAATACGTATAAGTAATAATAACTACTATTTATATCAATAGATGCCTTAACCCTCGGACGTACACGTAAACCCACCACCGTGGTACAAGGGGGAGGGAGTTGTTGCAACCCCCCCCCCCCCCCCACCCCCCTTGGTTTTTTGCGATGTTGCAATATTTCGGAAATATTTTACATCTAATAGATAGCCCGCGATGTGCTCTACAAGATAGGGTAAATATTATGGGTTGTGACGCTGCTGGGTGTCCGTGACGTCATCCAAAATGGCCGCCAAGACGGCGCCATCTTGGATTTTTCTAAAAATTCAAATTTATCGGGAAAATGAGGAAATTGCAAATATTGTTTGCTAGAGTTGCAAAATAACATACAATTAAACATTTTGATGTTTTTGGTAGCATTTTATATGTTTTTTTTACTGAAAAAAGGTGAAAAACAAGCATTTTTATTCAAAAATGGCTTGACCACATGTTACTTATGACGTGATATCTCGTGGCAACCACCACCCCCCCCCCCCCCCCCCCCCCCCCCCTCGCCCCTTGTACGTCCGAGGGTTAAAAGATTATTACCATTATGAAGGTCGCGATCGTCTGAGAAAAATCCGGCATAATGCAAAAGCAAATTATAGAAAAAAGTAATGGAGAACGCTAAAAAAACTTTGGCAGTAAGTCCTAAAAAATACCTACTACAAAATGGAGCTTCAGAAGTTGTTTTTATGTAGAATGAACCAGTCCTGTAGGTGCGATCTGCATCATACCCCATAGAAGGACAATTGTCAATACACGTTTCGCAAAGTCCTAATTTAAAGTGCCAACTAGACCGGCATGTATATGGTTGCAAGAGCACTGGCCCTTTATCGAAGCTAGGTAGAGGTCTGACGCCCTTTCATGGTCACACGTTACAGAATCCACAATTTCTGCAAGGTAAAAAGACAAACAACAAGGACATCTTAAGATGTGGCTTTTACGAGCGCAACATGATTTCTACTTATCTGACAGCTCAGTATAGATAAGATACAAGATATCTAAACCAGTCGCCCGTGACTCCAGAATCGTAAACTAGATCGCAGAGAGCTCGTTTCCTGTGGAAATCGAAGTTGCGCGCCCACATGCTTTTAGCTGCACGGCTGTACTGTCATTGGTAAAGTGTGCTCCCAATACGTAAGGAGTAGACCTTACTTTAAACTGCACTTGGATCCTTTTGTTTTACACATATCGCCCGGGCAACAAAGAAACCAAAAACTGCGGTCATTAAAACGTTCACACTCCAAGTAAGCAACCTACACTTGGGTGATTCCGTACAAACCAACAGCACGTGCCATTCAAAAAGGTGTTTTTGGTAAAAAAAGAAGAGAAATATGGAACTTATAGAAAACGAACTACTGCAAGTTTTTAAACTTTCTAATTGCATTCAGCTGATATTGATTTTTTACCTCTTTGATGCATTTTACAAAGAGATTTAAACGTTTAAATAAATCAGATGAGTGCTTCTACTGAAACGTAAGTCAGGCTTAGAAAACGCTCTTACAAAGGAGTTCACAGTACGAGTATCTACCAAGTGCGCTTCAAGTGCACTTAAAAGCCCTAGTGAGAACCCGCTTATTGTTTTCACCTTCAAACCTTGACTGTTTTGAGGTGGTCAACAGTGACGTCACTTTCCGACAATTTTCCCAATCGCTCTACGATTATGAAGGCCAAAAGGTCGCATTTTTAAACTTCCAATATCTCTGCGTTTCAGGGGCAGTACGCAGCTCTTACAAGGTCTTCTCTGATTTACTGAGAAAACAATAGAACAAACAACACAACAATGGACCCTAGCCCTGAAAACAATAGAGCGGCGTGATATCCAGATCCATTGAAATTAGAGGTTGTTAAGAGCTGCGTGGTATGTGGCATTTCAAACTTCAGAATGGGTTTATTTGGTACTCGTTAAACATAAAATCATTGCACCAATATTGGACTGAAAGAAAAATTGTCTAATTTTTGGTTCATTTGACCTTTAATCTGTGACAGTCTTATCTCCTTGTGCGTTGTAGATACTGGGTCATCCATATCAACCAATTCCTTCGTGGCTTGCAGATAACTCGCCCGGGTGTGCCTAGTTTTGAACCAGCGATAATACGCAGACTCATTTCTGCTGAATCTTGTTATTCCAGAACGAGACTCGGCATACCTGTTGATAGTTTGCTCAATTGTGATGTCTACTGCGTTCCCACTGGAAGGGACCTCTGATCGGTTGACACTGAAACCATTGTTGTGAGTAGTTCCTTGGCTCCAGGGTGGGTGTCTTCCAGATTGAGAAGAATGAGTAGGTTGACTGCGGTATATCGAGCATAATTGTGTTGAAATGCCCTGTGGGTGCTTGTATGCGAGGTTTTGGTGTGTGTACATCTCAACTATAACAGATTGAGCTAGCATACGCATTATAGAGTGTTATGTGCCTTCTCTGGGGGTTTCAAGAATGATTTTCAAAAATAATGACTTGGGTAACCTGTGGGATTTTGCCTCAGATAAAGAAGGCTATGCTTCAAAACGATACATGTCCCCAAAATTCCCCGAAAGGGGGGTGGGGGGGGGGGGGGGGGGGGGGGGGGGGCGGGGAGGGTTTCGTCTAATTGCCCACGGCCTATTTCGTTCAGTGATCGTTCCTGCAAACCACTTTGTTACTATTGAATGTTTTATAAACAAGATCTACTTTAAAGGGTCTGGATATTCATCTGGTGTGTTACTGTTAGCTAGCTAACTTAGATAAGAAATCGAGCCTTGCGTGCTATTTTCGGATTAATGCAGAAGTTTTTAGCGGTTGATGTCATCAGAGTGACTCTCCGAAGGTCACATTGTGTTCAGTTCATTTGTCAAAAATTGAAGTTTTCCAGCTTGTGTCGCTAAAAACTGATTATGATTGAACCTCTCTTCGAAAAGGCACTTGAATTGATATCTTCCTCTTGGTGTTCAATAATCTGTATAATCATTTCGTGTTTTGAGCCAGAAACATCACAATCCCCATGGTTTAGTTTTAATAGCTCTTTTAACAACTGAGCTACAGTTTACAAAAACGGTAACTAGTGTATAGTCCTTCAAAACTGTGAAGTACCGTGACCTCCATTGCATACATGATCGAACAAAAGGAGAACTTCTCAATTCAAATTAAAACTTCAAACTTTCGTCAAACGGTTCCTTACTCACGGTACATTATCTTATATCCTAAGTTGTACTACTTCTTTTGAGCCAACTTTTCTCGGCGATGAATAAAGAAAATTTTATTCTTCGAGTAGTGAAGTCGGGCTTTAAAGTCCTTGTAAGTGCCCCTAAGGTGCAAGAATTAATTCAATTGTTATGATTTGTTTTACAGTCGCTTTTCCGGCTTGTAGCCAAGCAGCCCGACTAACAAGCAGTCGTACTGCTATTAAAAACACAGGTATTGAGAATAATCTGCGATTAAATTTGAGATAAGTCGATAAGCAGAACTTTCTAAAACTTTCTAGAATAATATCTTAACTTCCTAGGAAAATATTTCTTATCTTCAAAATCTATCCCTTAAAAACGTCCAAACCTTGACTCATGCCGCTCTGCGCGGTAGTCAACGGTAGTAGATCATGATCAACAATGTTTAGTAGACAGTAACAAAAATAACAATCAAGAATGTAATGAGATAGAACACATGCGATACAGTCAACTCTCTCTAAGACGGACACCGTCGGGACCGTCCTCAACTTTTGACTTATAGTAATTCTGAGATAATAAAGCTGAACCTATTCACAATGAATACACGTCTGTTTTAAGTCTGTTTAAAGTCATTTACTTAAGCAAAACCTACAAACTGGAACAAAAATAATAGTAAAAAGTGAACTCGTTTTCATTGCAATCAATAATTTAATGAGCAGTACATGTTGCAAACCAGAACATGTCTATAAAACAGCAATAAATAACGTATTCGCTAGTTCAAGCAAACGATCACGGCTTCTAGTCTATAGGTTAACAGTATTCGAATACGAAACAACATAATACGAAACAACGTAAGGTTAAGTCCACAGATCGGTTTTAATTTTCCATACTGAGTTTGAAATCAAAGAATTGAAGAGTAAAACAGATTTAAAACGATGAAAACATCTTAGCGTATAGTGCATTACACTGGGGAATTAAAAAAGTTAACTACAGCAATTATCTTTTAACACGTAATACACTGGGGTATTAAAAAGTTTACAGATGATGGAACGAGTGAAAATGTGCGTATCTGTCCCCATACACTATATCTCGTTCAACGCTTTGCGTATATTCACGAGATAAAACTGAAAAAACAGCAGGGACCATCACCAGGTGTCCGTCTTACTGTACAGCGATGTCCGTTAAGAGAGAGTTGACTCACTGTATTGACTACTTGGCACATTAGTAAAGTAAAACGAGAATGCCTGAAACAGAAGATTTTTACATTTTTGCTGGATGTATTATTATAATATACATTTATGTGCTCAGCGATTTTAAATGTTTTAAAATTTAAAGTCAAAGACGAAAGTAGTGACAACTTATTTTGGTCACCAAATGTTAGATTTTGTACAAGGGGTATACATAGATATAACTTACCAAAAATGTTGAAGTCACAACCAGGCTGGCTGGAGCCACCATTTGGATAAAAGTCGATGTGGCCAACATTTTGGTTAATACCGAGGAATCCCGCGTTTGTGTGAATGACGTCAACGTATTTTGCATCAGTCGGGTCCAGTCGAACTGCGGGATCCCTTTTGTAAAAATATGGTCCGGCGGGATCTGTACCTAAATAAATAGAAAACGTGGGTAAGTAATTTTAATTTTAATTAATTGTTTAAAAACAACTGCTGTTTAAAAAATATGTTCTTATAATATATAGTACATGTTATGTTATTTACATACCTACAGGCAAATATGATTCCAAGAAGCGCGCCTTTGTTCCAAAGTTTATAAGAGGGATATCTATATTGGAGTTACTATTGTCGTAAAACATAATTTCCTCCTATGTAGACAAATGGAGTAGATGGTGCCCTTCTGTCATGCGGCAAACAAAAAAAAGATCATTTAAAGGGAGGAACCCTTGGTTTGGATATGATTGTACATGTATCAATGCATGGCCTAGAAAGTCTTCAAGTACACTTGTAAACTTACCAGTAATACGACCCAATAGCATCCCACGGTCCCGCAGATTCCTTCCAGCGTGTCCTGCAACATGTGCCCCAAGACTGTTCCCAACGATGTAGAATTGATCGGCAGAGATGGAAGAACCAACATTATTGGAAATCAGAAACCTAATAAGCTCCGCTATCTGGGCACCAACCAGTCGAGTGTTTCCAGCAGCTTGTCCATATAGCCCGTTTGCTCCTTCAGTCCACTCAACTACTATCACATTGCAGTCTTCTCGGTCAAGAAGCGCATCTACCATTAGTTCATGATAGTATGATACATCTCCTAGATAAAAATGTTTTCAATAGTGTTATTTGGTTGTATCTATTTATGATTTGCTACAGGGAAGAAAAAGGCAGCAATGGGACTTGGCGTGTACGCTGATTTAAGGGCACTGGACTTGCAACACGGCAGTCTCGCATCGGAATCCTAATCTACTCTTTGTAATTGTCAACCGGCTTGGCCTCCTTTCTTTATTTTTGTTTTTTAAGTTTATTTAAACTATTTTGTAATGTTGTTTTCGTCGATTTACGGTGTCATCCGCGATCCATTATATTTTCTAAACATTGACACTTGCGAATGATCATTATAGATGATTAATTTATGGGACAATAATTAATTTCTTCACGAGGTTTCCTTTAACCATTGCCATGTATACGAATTTTTAAAAAGCCACCGCGTCTCTTGTAAACTTAGCTATCGTTTCAAACACTTCCGACGGTAACCCAAGGTTGCCCAAATCTGCGCAATAAGTGTCCTGTATAATTTCAAGACAATAGGTATTTTCTTGCCTCGGTAGCCGTGAATGACAATGATCTTTCTTTGTGTGGGGGTAAAACGTGAATTCTCCAACTTTCCTTGGTCGCTGTCATCAATGAGTTGGGGGGCTTCTCTGTTAGATCTTGTATACAGGAAAAACTTCGTCGCAATTTTAGTCGGCTCTTGTGGCAGCATCATCAGCAAATTATTAAATGGTGGATCATTGTTGAAGCAGCCATAGTTCACATAGCAGACACTCGCGGCTTTAATAAGAAAATAAAAGATTACATTCAGTGTAGAAAAAGTCTAGTAAATGAACCGATCTCGGAAACAAGTAGGCATCCAAATATATTTTAAAAAAATGCGTACTGTAGGAAAGCTCGAGCTTGGTTGCATGGGGTGCTAAGTTGTCCTAAAAAGATCGAGTGTCTTTTATTGTAAACTTTCGTTCCGTAAAATTCATGTTGAATTGCGAAAAAGGGAAGACAGTTCCTTAGGGTAGGGAAGTGACTTCCAGCTTCGCGTCGAGATTTTAAACCTGATGAAAAAATACTGCTCATTTTTTAAACAGTACATATAGATGCCTACAAAAACGTGTCCTGCATGTATCAAAATTCACACTTAATTTTTTATAAAACCTCACTCACCGCTCGAAGAGCCAACTACTAGGAAAGAAATGAAAGTAACCATCATTATCAAATGTGTCTCCTTCATGGTTTGGTTAATTGGAATCTGAAATGAAGAAGCTGTTGTCAGTGATATTATCAATATTTATCTCAACAGACAGCTGTTGCTGTAATATAATTTAAATTCATCCTTATTGCGTCGACGAAGGAGACGCTTCCTAATCTTGTCGGCTAAGCGGAACGAATCGAGAAATGTGTCGGTACCAAATCTGCGCCATTTTGAAACGTCACAATAGTATCCAGCATTCTTAGCGCGTCGTCTAGGCTAAGCGGAACGAATCGAGAAAAGTGTCGGTACCAAATCTGCGCCATTTTGAAACGTCACAATAGTATCCAGCATCGCGTGGAAATCAGGCATCATCCTGGGGAGCTGGGGTTCCGAAATGTCACATGTGAATAATCTATTTGTCTTGATTTAGTTTCGGATATTTTCCCGATTTTGGAATCGTACGGCTCAATATTTCAATGCCTAGTAAAAGTACGCAGTGGAAAAATTGGACGAAGGTTCTTCTCCGGACCAAGTAAGTTGTTGGGTCTCTTTGGAATCAAGCAAGAAGTTACAGATTTTCCTCGCTGCCGTTCTGGTATGTTTTGAATGTTCTATCTTGATTTTGCTGTGGTTCTCTGCCTGATTTGGGAAGCTTTCACCTAAATACCGACGTCGTTCTTCGCGATGTTCTACGGTACGGTGCAATTCGCTTATGTCTTGTAGCAATAATTCACTGACCGGCCGCGCCAGGCGAACGCAGATAATTTAACTTTAAAGTGCTCGAAATTGCGCCTGTATCGGGCGCATTTGCGACTAAAGATTTCGCAGTTTTGTGACTAAAATTTGTCTAGCTAATAAAGGAATTATATTCAACAGTCTTGTGTCTTACTTGCAATTGGTAGTTGTAATTTTATCCGAAAAATCTTGCGAAATTTCACGTTGAATTTTGCGTGACTTAAACGTCGAAATTTCTCATTTCCGGTTCCGGTATTGGTACATGTACTGAGGAGTATGATTTCAGAATCGGAGAAATAACCGAAATGAAATCAAGACAAATATACTATTTATATGTCGGAAAAATCTGAGACCTTTCGGAGTACACAGCACGGCAGGATTTTGCCCGATTCCACGGCGATAGCGTGAATTTGTTTGATGACGGCCCGACGTTTTTGCCTGCGTGACATATCTCGCGACATAGCCCTTTTCAACAGTGGCTGAATTAATTCATGAAACTGAGGTACTAGGCTAAGACGAGGTGCCACGGGATAAGGAGACGCGCTATAATCTATGATTACTACTAGTTGAAGCTATTTTTAAAGTGTGTGTGTGTGACGACAAAAAGGATGGTTTATTTTTAGCGGAACTCTCGAGGGCCGAAGGCCCGCTCGCGGAAATCCATACTCATAGTAGAACAATCCTCGTTATTTTTCATAGTCATGGCTAGCGGAATGTTTCGCGGGCGCGAACTCGCGCAAGGTTAGCTTGCGGGCGCGTCCGTCCGTTCATCGCGCAGGGCTAACTCGTGGGTGCGTATGACTTCGCGCAACATGCGCTTTCGACGTCGCGCAACATCCGGGATCTCAGTTATTTTGAAACCAAAGCGAGGCTGTGTTTTTCGCCCGCTTCTCGCGGCCACACGGCCGATGTTACATGTACGTGAACTACAGTAAACACTTTTGTTGCGTTTAGCGGAGAAAACGGTTTGTAAAATCGTTTTTCCCTGATTTTTTTCGCGGTTTGCTACTCAAGACAGGTTTCACATTTCTCAAACTGTGGTCAAGACCGCAATTGAGGCTGCCTAACTTTGCAAGTCAAGCGTTTTTGGAGGAATATAGAGCTAAGTGCTTATTTTTTAACCTGATTTCGTCTTAGGACAATTGAAGCTGGTAGTTCGTCGAAGCATTTGTTTAGAGCTAAACTCCTTTAACCCACAGACGGCCGTGCCGGCCAAAACCGGCCGTGATTTTGAAATAACACACATTTAAAATATTCAAAATAGAAAGAGAAAGCTTTAAAGAATACCCAGAAAAAGAAAAGCTTTAAGCGATGAAATCTTGCTTCAAGGAAATTCGTACGTTTTTAAGTTTAGATTTAAAGAATTTTCAAGCAGCCGAGGGACTTAACGGTAAAAGAAATTACATTTTTCTATGGGAATTTACGTTGATATCAATTTGTTATTGACTTTTTCTTTGTGTTCTCGTTAGTTTTGGAGAAATGTTTATCAAACGTGTTCAAATAGACCAATTCCGATATATTAAAATTCATACTTGGCTCCGAGGCTTAGGGGAATAAAACAAAAGAAATCACATCGAGGTTCAGGTATGAATAATTTATTTCTTTTGTTTTATTCCCCTAAGCCTCGGAGCCAAGTATGAATTTTAATATATCGGAATTGGTCTATTCAGTAGGATTGATATCTTGAATTTCGCCATGTACGTGCTCAGCCGGACAGCTCCTCGATGCGCTAATGGTACTCTTTTTGCTTTTAAACATAAACTACCGGATATTTGAATATATTTTTTTTCAAAAGAAGATTTTGTTGTCCATTTGTGTGTGTTTGTTCATTCATTACATAGGTTGAAAAGCGATTTTGTGTAAACAAAACAAAACTGGATTTTATAGTTTTAACTTCACTCGCGTCGCCTTGCGCAAAGATGCCTGTGTATTTTTGGCAATTGTGATTTCCAAATAAGTTTCTCAGGCAATTTTCGATAAGCAACTGGTGTATTTTATTCGGAAATTAGTCACACTCAGTCTGGTTATTCTAGACCGAGAAAAAGTTGTTTTTGTGAGCTTTTGCACAGTATAAATGTATTGTGCAGACGGTCGCGTAATACCGTTTTTCAGAATTGCTAAAATTGAAAAATAGCCCGTCGTCAATCTTAATTCTAATTTGAGTTCGCACTTCATTCTTTGTGTTAGATAATCGCTCAGCGAGTAGACTCGCGTTTCGAAGGAGAATGATAAAATGAAATGGTTATATATTCCTGAACGGAAATTAGCCGAACGCGGTTTTCAAGGTGCCTCCCAAAAGACAGATTTAATTGATACACAAGAAAACCCAACGGGTGATGTTTTTACAAATTCCTTAAGATTATTTACAGCTTTATGAAGGTCATGTGGAAATTACAGGCATTATGTAATTCATTGTTGTGTAAAGAAAATAAGGGTACTTCTTTTTAAAAATAGTTTCTTTTTAGCTATTTTTTTTAATCAGACAAAGTTCATTGATAACTCAGCAAAAGACCGGCAAATCTCGCCATATTTTTCATTAGCATATCATAGTACATATAAAAACTTTCGATTTGTTAGTGTATAAAACTGATTTTCGCGAAACAAACTGAAGATAAACCAAACAATTGATCCGCCGGCTCAAGGGCGCTTATCTGTTGTGTAGCATGACTCACGATGTATTTGTATTACAAAAGCATTGCTCAACGCACGTTCAAAAACATTGTCGATGAACTTTGTTATTTAAGTACAAGGCAACTTGAAATCGATAAAACCTTGAGTATCGTATTCTTAGTCAGTAATTAATGATCCTCTTTCGAGGCAGGCTGGTTGATGTGTAAGTTAATTTAGGACAAAAACGCATAGGTGATGGGTAAAATCAGGGTGGCAGGGAAGTGACGCTAGGGAAGCCCCCAGGGACCAGGAGAGGAGTGCCCTCCTGGGGGAAGAGCAGATCAGGTGGTGCCGGAGATAGCCACCCTGGACGTGGTCCGGATCTGTCTCCAGTGGGGTGAGGCCCATATCCCTAGTCACGGGGAACTAGGGAACCAGGTGAGGGGTGCCCTCCCGGGGGGAGTACAGATCAGGTTGGACCGTGGGTACCCACCCTGGAGTGGATATTTCTCCGGACCTGTCTCGAAGGGCTAAGCCTTACTGTGGGGTAAAGTGCAGCCAAGGGTTGCACTTCCCTGCCACGAATTGTGGGACTACGATAGCTAGGGACACAATTCCCCCACAGTAAAATAATACTGAGCAGTAGGCAAAAAAGCAGAGCAGGGTTGTCAAAAAAAAACGCCGGCAGCCGGCGATATTGCCAGCTACTTACATGATTTTGCTGGCTACAATTCGCGGCCAAAGAAAAAAAAAAAAAAAAACAGTGCCGTCTACTTTCTTAGATTCTCCGTCCACTGAAAATCTTTTTGACAACCCTGCAGAGAAAACTATTATAATGGTTTGTAACTATTGTACTATTGCTCTATAAGCAAGTGTCTGCCAAAAGTTTTGGAATGGCTAAAATAGAGGACTGGGGAGTCCTGATATAGCGTTCGTAACAGTCTGAGTTCCATCGTCCAAGAACTTTTATCAACCATGGGGGGACGCCTGCTTGAGCGGCAGTGGTGGCAGCTCCTATGCGGAAGCTGTGAGAATAGAAGTTGGTTAAAGGGAGGCCACACTGCTGTAGGATGGCTCGCAGCTCCTGGGTGAGGTTGTTGCGGGTTAGCCATTTACCGGGTTGAGAAAAGGAAAACAGTGGTTGACTTGGAGGTGGCTGGACTTGAAGGAGGTAGTCTTTCATAGCCATCACGGAACAGATATGAGAAGTGGACTTTGCAATGGTGAGGGTGTGGCCGTGGCGAAAGGGGTCAGTTTTGGATTGTTTAATGCGAACTAGCATGTGAGTGGGAGAGTGGGAGTCTGGGACGAGGGTGATGTCTTGGGTGGTCATGTGGACCTCGGGATTGAAGGGGCCATTACAAGTAAATTCGTTGCAGCGTAAAAACCCAAAAAAGGCTAGGGTAAAGGCTGCCCAAAGCATGATATGGTCTAAAACGTTACTAAATTCGGGCTGGAGGTTGGTATGCATGGTGTAGAGAACTTGCATGGTGATGGGGAAACGGTCCATCGGTCTAGTAGGGGCTAGGCGCTTAATGCCCTTAAGGACCTTTTGTAACCTGTACATTTGGTGAATTTGGAGGAGAAAATTGAGCTCGTGGTGGAGGTCCTGAACAAACACGAGGTATAGTTTTACCGTTGAGTATGACACTGTTTGGGCTAGATGGGATGCAAAATACATTAGGGTCAATTCGGAAGCTGGGAAAAGCGGGTTGGAAAGGGAAACTGTACCATGCAAAAGGTTAAAGGAGAGGAATTGTTTTTGGCCGGCCAGATAGGTCCGTCTTGTGGAGGGTGCAAGGGAGGCTTTCAGGTACTGTTGAACTTTGGCAGTCAGATGTTCATTGCAGAAGGAGGGATGGTGCAAGGAGTGGGAGAGGCCATGGGAGCCAGGGCTCGGAAGCGGGCCATTTGGAAACGGGAAAGTGAATCAGCAATGGAGTTGTCAAGCCCGGGAATGTGGGTTGCCTGAAAGGTGAAATTGTAGGTCAGGGTTTGGAGGGTGATGGCCCGGACAAGGTCCATCACCTTTGGGGACTTGGAATGTTTAGAGTTGATGATGGCTACGACGGACTGATTGTCGCACCACGTGCGGATGCGTTTCCCAAACCATTCGGAACCCCGCAGAGTACAGGCTAGGTAAATGGGGAACAGCTCCTGCCATTAGATGCTGATACCCCGCTTGGCACTGACGGTATGTTCGGGTAGCCAGTGGCCCTGGAACCACCGGCCATCTAGGAAGCCCCCAAAGCCTAAGGACCCGGATGCGTCGGTGAAAAGTTCGAGTTCTGGTGGGGAGGAAATGTGGGAAACGAGAAAAATGGATACCCCGTTCCAGTGTTCAAGAAACACGCTCCACATCTGAATGTCCTTACGAAACCTATTATTGAGTTTAATGTGCCAGTGGGGAAGCCGGATACCCTTAGTTAGGTGGATGATACGCTGGAGGAAGGGGCGGCCGGGAGCGATAACCCTACAAGCGAACTGGAGGGTGCCTATAAGGGATTGGATTTCCCGGAGGGTAGCTGACTTTCTCAGGGACCACTGGTAGAGGGCTTGTCGAGTCCGGGTAAGTTTGTCGGGAGGGAGGGAGGCGTGCTTCCATGGTGTTTGAGTCTAAGAGGATGCCCATGAATTCGAGTGAGGTGGAAGGAGGGTAGGTCTTGCCAGGAGCTATTGGGATGTTCAGCTCAGTAAACAGGTATAGGATCTTGCAGAGGGCTGTGGAGCATATAGAGCGGGGTGGGGGAGCAGCTATGAAAAAATCATTCAGAATGTGAATAACCCTGGGGATGCGCAATTTGTTCTTTATGATCCATTCTAGGGCAGAGGAGAACTGATCGAAAAGGTAGGAGGCACTGCAAAGGCCGATTGGGAGAACCATGTCGAAGAAATATAGCCCTTGCCATTTCATACCAAGGAGTTCCCAATCTGAGGGGTGTACAGGGATATTGCGGAAGGCAGCTTTGATGTCCAATTTAGACATATAACAGCCGGGACCACATTCCTGGAGAATGGTGATGGCATTATCGAGTCTGATATATTGAAGGGAGTAGTCTTCAGGGGAGATGTGGGCATTCACGCTAGTGGGGTGGTGTTTGGGATATGAAAGGTGGAAAATGGTCCGCCATTCAGGGGAATGCTTTTTGGGGATAGCTCCAATAGGGTAAACTTGAAAATTAGGGAAGGGGGAACCAGGAAGGGGCCTGCGTGTGGCCTAGAGTGACTTCTTTCAACATGTTCTGGTCGATTATAGAAGGGGGGTGGTCCTTTGCAGAGGGCAAATTGGGGTGTTCTTGGGGAACCCTGCGACCCGCATAGCCAATTTTGAAGCCCTCTGAGAAGCCAGTGATAAGGTGATGGACAGTGGACTGGTCTGGATGGTCTTGGAGATAGGATAGGAGCTTGGGGATGTTGATTGGGGTGGGAGGGGAGAGATGGGAAAGGTATTTAGGGATGGCTCTGGGATGAACTGCTTGAGCCTGAAGCTGATCGAAGGCGGTCGTCTCGGTTGCGGGATGGTTTGGAGTGGTCTTGGGCTGGGTGGGTTCCCGAGCATCCTGGCTGATTACAGCGGTGCTGGTAAGGGGCATGGGTTGCGGGCGCAGGGACGGCCTTGGTTGTAGTTGTAGCATATTTCCGATTTGGGGGTGTCCCGGGACCTAAGGGTAGAAAGAGGGCACGAGTCACCGAAGTGGTCTGAGCTGCCGGAAACACGACACCCCGATTTGGGGAGGCCCGTAAAGGTGTCCAGATAGAGTTGGACATCGCGTTCCCCCCACCCAAGGGAAAGGTTGTGAGAGGCAGGACCCGGGAAATTTCCGCGCCGCGTCCCTTATTAGTTGCTGATAAGCGATTAACTCGGCGGCGCGTGAGGGGTAGGCCGAAACCAGTACCGAGGAAAAAATAGCGAACGCATCGAGCCAGTTATCGATGGTGGAAATCCGGGGACGTTTAGATGGGGAAGGGAGGGGAATTGTCAGCCCTTGGTCCCCGATCTTAAGCTTGAGCTGGGAATGAAGGGTATCGGTTAGGAGGGAAGCGAGGGGGAGAAGAGAAGCAAAGTCCACGTACTCACCGTTCGTGATGGCTGTGGTCGTGGTTTTGGTTAGGTGACTTGCAATCGAAGGCTGTCGCAAGTCGGGATGTAGTCTTGCGACGTCAGCGGGATTGGCCGGGTTGAAGGGGACGCCAGGTCGTGGAAAACCAGCGAAGAGTAAGGCTGGATGGGAGTTCGGATGATTGGAACCATTAGGTGCTCGGCCATCTTGGATTGGAGGTGGTGGAGGAAGGTTGGGACCGTGTGGTCGGCCATCTTGGGTTGTATGTGGCTGCAGGGGAGGATTGGGACCATCTTGGATTGGGCCATTGATTCCGCCATCTTGGATTGGGCGGCCATCTTGGATTGTAGGAGGAGGATTGGGGCCGGGTGGTCGGCCATCTTGGATTGTCGGATCGTCCGCGAGAGGCCTGGGGTTGATGTTGGAGACTGCGCCATTTTGCTGGGCGGCAAGTCGTTCATCGATGATCGAAGCGATGAGCTGTGCCAATTCTAACTGTCTGGCCTGGTCGTTTGTGTGGTCGGCGCTATTGCTGACAGGGCGTGTTGCCGAGTGGTGGCTTGGTGGGCCTCGAGGCGGGCGATCAGCTGGGAACGGTTACCCGTCTGTAAGAGACTGTGGTGGCCCAGCAGGAGGCGAAGGGTGTCTGTGGACATTGTCCTGAAATTGGTTGCTTCACTGTCCCCGTCGTTCGCTGCTGGGCGATTACGTGTCGCGGTTGTCCTACGGGGAGAAGCTTTTCGTTGTTTAGACATGGTTATGGGGTACGAAGCTACGTAGCTGATAGGGCTTCGAAGGAAACGCTTGAAATATTGGTATTGATGCTCGGAGCAAAAATTGTTATTGATGCTCGGTGCGAAGCGATGGAAGAATGAACTGGGTGGGACGCATGCTATTACATTATAGGTAAGAGCACGAGGGCAACATAAGACAGAAATGACTGGGACCTTTGTTTGATAACATCATACAGAGATTGGCTTACTTTGGACTTTGCTTGAAACTTAAAGATACATTGTAAATAAGGCGACTATATCAATGTCAGGCTTGACCTAGACCTTAAGAAAATACAGAAAGCAAGGCTTGGACTTTGGCCTTGCAAGGATACAGAGGAGTACAGAAATTGTAGTACCCTCTGAGAGTAGCATAACAATAAGCCATACACTTAACAAGTGGGCTAGGAAAAGGGATGTTACACGCCGACAGTGAGTGGCTTTATACAATTGTCTCAGTTCTCATTAACATCAGTTTATCGAATAATAAACTTGAACTAGTCTTTCTAGCACGAGTTTTTATTTCTTCTAGGAAAGCTCAAATCGCTGCCCGCTGCTCGCAAATGCATAAAGCGTCGAAAGCGTGGATATTCTCGTGCGTGTCTGCTAGTAAATTTAATACCGTGAAATAACCGCTTCCCCCTCATTGCCTCGCTAAGAAGCGTAACTGGGGATGACAAGTGGTTTTGTATATTGCTTTGGTGGCTGAAACAATTTATAATTTTTCGAAGATAAAGGATTGAAACTTAATATCAAAACATCAAGAACAACTAACATTAACCTTACATTGTTTCATAGAGATGGCTCTTTTATAGCCCCTTCATTTGTCGATTAAATCATTTCCTTCGCCCAGGTTTACAAAAAAGTTATATAATTATGCAACCTCAACATAAGCTGCAAATAAGATGTTTGAAATGGTAAACAATGAATTTGCCAAAAAAGAAAAAAAATAGACCACAGCAGACCTTCCAAAGGAGAGCTGTTTGGACCCGGACAGTGGAAATTTTCGGTCAAGGGAGTTCTTAAAGGAAATCTGAAGACCGGAAATTTCAAAGAAACCAAACAAGAAATCTACATAAAACGAATATATGTGAGGTAAAACAATACAGAAATATTTGATGGTCCTATGTGTTTAATACAAAGGTAAAAGATAAAACTACATACAATTCGAAACGTTGTCGGTTTTTTAAAGTTTTAAAACGTTTTTTAAAAAAATTTTAGCGTTCAATTTAATGATAAAATCGTTTTCCAAATCTCTCCTTTTACAAAAGAATACGGCTGTTAATATACAGCTGTTTGGATACAGCTGTATTGTTACAGCGTATACATGTAATTTCTCTCTTTTGAAATATCACACACCTTCGATTGCAAACTTTTGTACCGGTTAAATACCTTGCCGTTCCTTTTTTTTCAGGTGCAAATAAACAAGCAACTCTTCAGTGATTGAGTGCGGAGTAGTGTAATTTTCAATAACCTGTACCAAAATTTCAGTTATATGATTTTTTTTTTTTCTGTTCGAATGGCTTTCATATCTCGTACTGGAGGAAATAGCTTCGATAACTTTAATTTTAATTTATAAATAATAAAACAACTATTAACTAATTTCCGAATTTCGAAACTATTTCCCATATACTGGGAAATAAAATATCCAGCAGTCAGCTGAACCAGAGAAAAATGTATTTTTATCATGAAATGATAATTTCCAACTTGACTAATTATTGTTACAATTTCGACTCCCTAACATCGACAGACAAGGAGTAAAATCAGTCAGTTGTCCACTTTGCTTGTCGTAAATAGTGTCCGTCATCTAGAGAAAGTGGGCAGTAGTGTTTCTAATTTTGAGGACAGAGAAATCATAAAACATGGAAAAATGTTCAAAGGTTTATCAAAAGCACTGCACGCTTCTTCTGCGAACATGTACGGCAAAATGGCCTTACGCCTTGGTGCCTTGGTAGTTAGTCACCGAGGTTTCTAATTACTATTAAAATAAAAAGATGAAGCAAGAGATTGCATGTTGTAACTGTGTAATCTTTGGACACTGTTTGGTCAGGGTCGATGATCACACGTGTGAACGTTAGAAAATAAAAAGTGAAATTTCTCAGCCTTGCAGAAACAAATAATACAAGCGGCTCGTGACATTTGGTAACAATTTTGAAATATTACTTTTAATCATATTTCGAAATATATAGAAACCATAATATTACCTATACTAATTTGATATGTGACTATATATTTCATCATGTTTTGTTAAATATAAAACCCACCTTTTTGTCCTTACCTTTATCACCACGAAAAACAAACCGCTTAGTCCTATCTCATACACGTAACTGATATCTGACTAATTAACATTATCTCATAGATAACTGATACTTGACTGATTAACATAATGATTACAACATCAGCTGAGCCAATCTGAATGCCATTGTAACTGTCAATCATATTTTGATTTTTGAAATCTTTGACTCCAGAGCACGTTTCCAAATATGGTGCAGGTGTAAAAGACCCTATTTACACCATATATTCGCTTTCAATGAGTATTTGCTAGATCTATCCATTCACTGTTTTAAGTTTTTTCGATCTGTTCGTACAGGAACCTTTACAAATGGCGTTTTACCTGGATTTAGACTTGAAAAATGTCAATGAAATTCGCCCCCTGGTTATTGAAGTTTCTGGTAGAAGCGAAGGTTTGTGAGATTATTCGTCAAAACAGAGGCGTAGCCAGGACTTTTTCAGAGGTACGCACAATCACTGTTTTCAAACACCCCCCCCCCCCCCCCCCACCTCTTCCCCCCACCCTCAAGTCCCAAATATTTTTTTTCCGACTTTTTCAGGTACGCACGTGCGTACGTGCGTACATGTAGCTACGCCCTGCAAAAGACATGACACTGAACAGGTAAAAGACGATTCCAGCAACAAATGGATGTTCAGCAGCTTCCACCTGTTCAGTGCAGGAAATAAGTAAAAGGCGAATAGACGTGGGCCAATTAAAGTTTGATTTTGAAATCGACAGTGAAAGTGAACCAGTTGGGGTGTTCTTTGAAAAGTTGTTTCCATTATTGACGACATGCTGATTCGTGAAAGAAAAAAAACACAAGAGGAACACAACACAAGGCTACACGCCGTACTTGCGAAGCTCGATGAATTAAAGCTGGTGCAACCCTTAACCCAGAGAAATGCGAATTATCCAAGAAAGAGGTCAACTTCGCAGGAGTCATCATCAATGAAGAAGGTATCAAGTCAGACCCAGCCAAGACAGAGTCCGTACGTGACATGACCACACCCGAAAATGTGGGCGATGTCCGAAGATTTCTCGGTATAGTGAACCAACAAGGGAGGTTCATTCCTCACCTCGCCGAAAGGACGACACCACTTAGGGATCTTCTCAGCAAGAGGAACGAATTATGTTGGGGACGACCTCAGCAACATTCATTCGAAAAACTAAAATAGGAGCCTTTTATAAATATGTCACTCAAATATTAAGTTGGGACCAAGAGTTTCTGTGTACTACATGTATAAGTAATCAGTCGATCATACTGATACACATTTTGACTGAATTTATTTGAAGGCGATGAATTTCCGCGTGCTTAGTGATCAGTCGGTCATATGACACACATAAAACCAAACTTATTTCAAGACACAGAATTTCTGCGTGCTTAGTTGTCAGTCTGTAACTCTTAACCGAATCTTTTTGAAGGCGCAGCAATTCGGCGTGCTAAGCAGTCAGTCGGTCATACTGACACAGTTCAACCAAATTAATTAATTTTAAAGGCGCATGCGCAGAATTTCCGCGTGCTTAGTAGTCAGTCGGTCATGACTGACACACTGATTTTGACTAAATTTATTTGAAGACGAAGAATTTCTGCGTGCTAAGTTGTCAATCGGTCATGACTGACACATTTTGACGGACGTTATTTGAATACGCATAATTTCTGGGGCTCAGTTGTCAGTTAATTAGTCATACTGACACACATTTTGACTGAATATATTTGAAGGTGCAAAATATATGGCGCAGTCATAACAGAATTTCACTTGATTATCAACATGCAGAATTTCTGCCTTTCTCTATCCAGATTAATTGTAGTGAAGTGGTAATGCAATTTTGGGGCCTATCTTACCTGTTAGTCAAGATTCCTTAGTTTTAAACTGCAATTGTACTTGTTAAAATTGGTCTCCAGCAAAAATCTGTAGATTTTATCTGTGAATTTTTGGTGTAAAATCTGACTCAGAATAAATTTAAATTTTTACAACAAACGTTTAACCCTTTTATCCTAATATTAAAATACATATTCTCCTTTCTTGTCTCCATACATTTATTGCAGTAGAAGTGAGGAGAAGTTGTTCAAATATCTTAAGAATTCATCTTGGGTGATCAGATCCTTAATTCTTATGACCTCTCTGATAAATAAAGCATTGATATTACAAGGAGAAATTTGATGTTGATCACTATTGGGGCTTAAAGGTTTCAGACCTCAATTTAGACCTACTAACAGTAATCTGGATGCTCGACATAAATTTTGCTATCTGTCAGATATTCCTATTAATCAGCGGAATTTCTGTTTTTTTCGTACTAAATGGGTATTTCTCGACCAAAAATTGAAATTTTGGAAAACACATTTTAGCTGGAGCGCGTTTGGAATGATAATTGTTAAACCAAAATTGATAATAGATCGATCAGTCAATCAGTCAATCAATCAATCAATCAATCAATCAATCAATCAATCAATCATTCAATCAGTAAAATTCATCATATAAAACAATGTATCGCAATAGGCCTTTCTTAAAAAGGGCTATGTCACCATTTTTAGTGTTCAGCCAAAATACATATTTATATCAGTGACATCGATAACCCCCCAAAAAATAATGGTCCAGTTTTGTTTAAAATTATTCTACTAATGCTCTAAGAGTAAATGTAGATGTAGATGGCCAAGATTGAAATGGATTGCATCTTGAAAAAAAAAAACATTTTAAAACTTTAAAAAACCGACGACGTTTTGACGCTACTTCATGTCATTATCAAGTCAAAAAAAGGTAAAATTGAAACATGAATGTATATGAGGTAAAACAATACAGAAATATTTGGTGGTCCTATGGGTATAATACAAAGGTAAATGATAAAACTACTTATACAATTGGAAACGTCGTCGGTTTTTTAAAATTTTAAAACGGTTTTTAAAAATTTTTTAGCGTTTAAGTTTATGATAAAATCGTTTTCCAAATCTCTCTTTTTACAAAAGAATACGGCTGTTCATATACAGCTGTTTGGATATAGCTGTATTGTTACAGCGAATATATGTAATTTCTCTCTTTTAAAATATCACACATCCCTTGTACCGGTAAAATCATATGATGCCCGATTTAGGGTGTTAGCTCTATTGTACATTGTACACATTCATTGTATTAGGTAAAATTATGTATTCTAATATATTCTATGGTATTGTATTCTATTGTATTGTCGTTCTTTTGTGCTCTAATATTCTATTGTTTTAACAAAAGAATAAGTGTTACCCCTAAATCGCGCATGGTATAGGTTAAATACCTAGCCGTTCTTTTTATTCAGGTGCAAATAAACAAGTAACTCTTCAGTGATTGCGTGCGGAATAGGGAAATTTTCAATAACCTATACCAAAATTTCAGTTCTATGATTTTTTTTTCTGTTCGAATGGCTTTCATATCTCGTACTGGAAGAAATAGCTGCGATAATTTTAATTTTAATTTATAAATAATAAAACAACTGTTAACTAATTTCCGAATTTCGACACTATTTCCCGTATACTGGGAAATAAAATATCCAGCAGTCAGCTGAACCAGAGATCAGAAAAGTGTATTTTTATCATGAAATGCTTATTTTCAACTTGACTAATTATTGTTACAAGGAGTAAAATCGGTCAGTTGTCCCAGTTGGGCAGTTAAGTGTTTCTATCTTTGAAGACAGAGAAATCATAAAAAAAGGAAAAATGTTCAAAGTTTCATCAAAAGCACGCTTCTTCCGCGAACAAGTATGGCAAAATGGCCTCACGCCTTGGTTCCTTGAAAGTAAGTCAGCGAAGTTTCTAATTACTATTAAAATAAAGATGAAGCAAGAGGTTGAGTGTTGTAGCTGTGTAATCGTTGGACACTGTTTGGTCAGGGTCGATGATCACACGTGTGAACGTTAGAAAATTAAAAGTGAAATTTCTCAGCCTTGCAGAAACAAATAATACAAGCGGCTCGTGATATTTGGTAGCAATTTTGAAATATTACTTTGAATTATATTTCGAAACATATAGAAACCATTGAATATTACCTATATTAATTTGATATGTGACTACGTGTATTTCATCGTTATAAAACCCACCTTTTTGTCCTTCCCTTTATCAGGGAGAGGCTGTACCTTTCCAAACAAGCTGAGTGATTGGTTAACGAAACAATAGATTAAACAACACAAACAATAGCCCTAGACCTAAACACAATAGAAGCTACAGTACTACGGGGCCAATAAAAATAGAGGTCTGGAAGAGCTACAGTACTACTCCTTTATCACCACCAAAAACAAACCGCTTAGTCCTATCTCATGCACGGTAACTGATATCTGACTAATTAACATTATCTCATAGATAACTGATGCTTGACTGATTAACATTACAACATCAGCTGAGCCAATCTGAATGCCATTGTAACTGTCAATCATGTTTTGATTTTTTAAATCTTTGACTCCAGACCACGTTTCCAAATATGGTGCAGGTGTAAAAGACCCTATTTACACCATAGATTCGCTTTCAATGAGTATTTGCTAGATCTATCCATTCATTGTTTTAAGTTTTTTCGATCTGTTCGTACAGGAACCTTTACAAATGGCGTTTTACCTGGATTTAGACTAAAAAAATGTCAATGAAATATGCCTCCTGGTTATAGAATTTTCTGATAGAAGCGAAGGTTTGTGAGATTATTCGTCAAAAGACATGGCACTGAACAGGTGGAAGACGATTCCAGCAACAAATGGATGCTCAGGAGCTTCCACCTGTTCAGTGCAGGAAATAAGTGAAAGGCGAATAGACGTGGGCCAATTAAAGTTTGATTTCGAAATCGACAGTGAAGGTGAACTAGTTGGGGTGTTTTTTGACAAGTTGTTTATAAGAAGCAGAATGATTATCAATTATTGGACGAGGTTGAGCAAAATATGATGATTTGTCAGTTAACTGCGAGCGGATCAATAGCCCTTATCGTAGATAAGTACGCCACGCCAACATGTCAGCGGTTTCTCGCTTTCTTGACCCTATAGTCTCGTTTTGCTGTTTACGCTCATCGTCATCAGAGGTTCTCGTAAACATCAAAACGAGACTATAGGGTCAAGAAAGCAAAAACTGCTGATATGTTGGCGTCGCGTACTCATCTACGATAAGGGCCATTATAAGTGATCTGCGAAAAATCACGAAATTTTGCAATAGCCGAGTTCATTAATTGTTTTATCATTCGATCACTGAGTTTGTTATTCAATTTAATATTTTTCATAACTGCTAAAACAGAGCAGAAATCTGGCTGCCATTGTAGAGGGCAGGAGAAGAACAATTGTTCGCAGCAAGTAATTTGTACCGTTGTGCGCATGAACATGACTATTCGTAGGCAGTTATTCGCAGGTCACGTGGTGGGCTCTCGGCCAATGAAAAGGAAGAAAAACATGCATCGAAAGATAATAAAACTTCAGGTATCCGTATCCGTACTTCTCAGTGTTAAAATCTTGGATTTTTATGTCATTTTCATGTTATGTTTTCTGTACAGGAGGGATAGGCATTAAAGAATTTGATTCCCAAAAGGCCTTTGTTTACATTTTAGCCACCGTTTTAAATGTATATTTTTTTGTTGGTTAAACATTAGCTCTTAAGGACGTTCGCGCGAAAATCTTCTAACATTGATTTCTTTTTATGTATAAAAGTTTTTCTGCAGGTAGGTGATGGGTTACTCGTGTCAGAAATGCCAAACGTATGGGGGTTCACAGACTTCGTTTCCGAGATAAGACGTCTGAAAGGCGACCCTATTTTGAAAAATTGGTCTTCCTTACTGGATATGACCCTAATGCTTGAATGCTTGTTAGTTTAAAAATATTGCATATAAATCTCTAAAATGCAACTTTCTATGTCAAATTTTATACGACTAGGTCTGTTAAGCAAATTAATTAAATCTATAAATCCAATCTTTAAAATCGACAGCATTTGCAAACTCTGACAGCCAAACGTCGGCAGGATAAACTTCGTACATCGATTTTTTTGTTCATTTTTTCACAATCTGTCGAGAATTGGAGAAGAAAACTATCTATCAAAAAAAATGTTAGTCACCGACCATTCAAGCGAGTTAAATCTAAACAAACTTAACGCAACGGCCTCAGCCCTTAGATGTGCTTTGATTTCTTACACGCTTGTGCACAACGTAGCATGACATTGCGATATGAATTGCGTGTGCACTAAGGATGCGCATAAACAATTAGCCCGAACGTCCTTAAGCAATAATTTTTAGAAAGCCGAACGAGACTGGAGAGGTTTGTACTACGGGCGATGTTTAAGCCACATATCCGATCCATGGTTTTGCCTTTAGTGCAAAGTTGAACACTACACTGTACATCTTGTTAAAATAGTTGTTGTTTATGTATTTTCGTGGGATATTTCCAGCTTCTTTCATTTCATTTTATGAAATTATTTAAGCATGAATGATTTGAGGACGTTCACAGTACTGTGTGAAAGTACAACTTACACTTGCTAACCGATAACGTGTATTGCAAAGAAGCCTGGGGTCAATTTAATAAAACTTTTACACTTGTAATTTACAAGTGTAGCTATTGTTTTCAACCTTTGAAACAATGGCTGCTCTTTTAAATTACACTTGTAAAAGTTTTATTAAATTGACCCCTGATTAAATGTTAACTTTGTTGTTGTTGTTCCAAATTTTTATCTGTACTATTTATAATTGTTGGTAAAACATCCAAGTGCTAGCTCAACTAAAAGAAACAGTGCTTTACGCATTTACAAAAAACTTGTCTTTCACTACATAAAGAAGAAGCGAATCGACGAGCTTATAATGTTTTTACTTGGCTGTATGTAAAGCTGCCATTCACCACCCGTGAACTTGGGGCAGTACAGAGCTCTTACAAGGTCTTCTCTGATTTGCTGAGAAAACAATAGAACAAACAACACAACAATGGACCCTAGCCCTGAAAAACAATAGAGCGGCGTGATATCCAGGTCCAATGAAATTAGAGGTTATTAAGAGCTGCGTGGTATCTGGTGAACTTGGCATTGCTCTTGGAAATCATGCATTGCGCGCGTACCCTACAGATTATTCACTAATCAGCTAGCAGATAACTAAATAATCTGGGCCGAGTTGTTCAAAGCTTGATTAGCACTAATCCTGGATTAACTGTCAACAGAACATATGAGTTGTCATGGTAATTAACCCTGGATTAGCGCTAAACGTCCTTCGAACAACCCGACCCTGTAGGATGAGCTGATTTCCACTTAGCCAATGAGAAGACAGATAGTGACTACAATTAATAATAATAAAAGTTATTTCGTCTGCTCAATGTGAAAAATGTAAAGATGGACAGAAACTGTTCGTGGAAACAGCTTAGCCGTGTTTCTGATGAATCTTTATTCATCATTTCCCCTAGCGCACGCTGTCTCTCCATTCAAGTCATGAACGTACTGGTTGCGTCTTAAGGAAGGAAAACTCGCTAACGGTCCTCGCCCGACCGCGCTAAAATTCCTTCAAAGAAACAGCAATCAAAACATATATATTTGCTAAAGGAGCATTCACAAAGATACATCATCCAGATTGCATCCACACGAAGGAAAACTCGCTCAAGGTCGCCAATCGACCAAACAAAAATTCCTTCGAACTAAACCGCAACCATACCAAAAGGCTGTCTTTATACTTTACTGCATGACAAAAAGCTAAACTCTAAAGGGAGATCGCACAAAAATTCATTCGCTACCCGTCGTAGTAGTTTATTAACTACAACCATTATAAGAATGAAACGTGCACGTGTCTGGCGATCGTAAACACTACCTTCTTTGAGTTTTCTAGCTTACACCGAAGTTGATCTCTTAAAGCGCGAGCGTAGAAGCTGAGGACTTGGGGACTTTATTAAAACTTGAGTTACTAAAACTCCAGGCCCGCATAAGAGTTACTCCCTTTGGAGATCTCTACGCTCGACGAAGCTAACGGATATTATAGACTATCTATCAGCTATTTACGATCAACTATCGACGGTTGTTTTTTCTCACATACAGAAAATATCCTGAAACTCTACTTGTTAGAGAATATTCATATTTTCCCCGTGAAAAACGCCGTCAGAACTTCTGTCATTTTGCTTAATTACAGTCATGTACTGGTTGCGCCTTAAGGAAGGAAAACTCATCAATGGTCGCCGCTCGACCGCGCTAAATTGCCTTCAAACAAACAGCAATCAAAACATATTTGCTAAAGGAGCTTTCACAAAGATACATCATCCAGACAGCATCCACACGAAGGAAAACTTACTCAAGGTCGCCAATCGACCAAACAAAAATTCCTTCGAACTAAACCGCAGTCATACCCAAAAGCTTTTTCTATGCCTACTGACAAAAAGCTAAACTCTGAAGTCAGATCGAACACAAACTTCATTCGCCACCCGTAGTAGTTTATTAACTACAACCATTATAAGAATGAAACGTGTCCGGCGATCTTAAACTACCTTCTTTGAGTTTCTAGCTTACACCGAAGTTGATCAGTCTAAAAGCGCGAGCGTAGAAGCTGAGGACTTGGGGACTTTATTAAAACATAAATACTAAAATTCAATTTCGATGACAACATGGTAAATTTTGTTTTACAACAACCTGTAAATGACCCATGATTGGTGAACGCATTTATTGCGAAGGAGGACAGGATTGAGTGACAAGGCCTATAGACGTTTGCGTCGGAGACTAGCACGCAGGGGGCACGTGTGTCGTTGCACCCTGGCGATCGCTCTTAGGAGAACTTTACTCATTGGAAATTAAATCGTCGTTGTTTTTTTCTTAACATGGAAATTGCGAGGAGTTTTTCTTGACGCGTTTTGTGTTACCCTAGTTTTGAGCAAAATGCAACACACTATTTTTTCTGAATACAGATACTACACATTTCAAATGCAATATTTAAGTTGATTAATGCCCTTAAAACTGGCTATGTGTGCGCCTTCCCCTTGTCTTTGAAAAACACAGGATATTAAAAAACTTTGGTTATTTGTATAAATTATGAAGTGGAAGAAAGACCGTTTGTCTACTGCGCTGATACCTTTTTTATAATATATTTAGATGAAAGGTTTACCAGAATTTTTCATTTTAATAGAGGAATCCGAACCCAACTGTTTAGTAGAAGTAGATAATGTCTAAAAGCTTGGAAAATGTGTTGCTGTTTTGCTTTCTTCAATATTTAGCGTCCACAAGCATTATTAAATAGTCCACTGAAAACATGAGGCTCTTATGGCGCTGTGATGGACGCACGCGATAGAAGCGCGAAGGAAAAGGTGTGTAAGATATTTCTATTCATCCCGCCATCCTTCTTGTTACAGACGTATATGACGGCTCTGTTAAGCTGACGTTCGTGGGAGTAAAGCGCGAGACAAGCCTGGCCTGAGGATATCTGCGTTGGAGGCAACCCTAAGGCGCGACCAAGACTTAGACATCTGCGTTGGACGCAACCCTAAGGCGCGACCACGACTAAATGCCAATTGTATTGAGTACTATTCTGCCCTGTTTTGCTCGCCCACCTGGCGAGGTATACAAGGCTTACCAAACCTAATAAGTATCAGATGACAATAAAATTTAGTATTTTGGCATTTTTTGAAAGTGCAAGTGAAGAATGAAGATGAGAACAAACAGTACGAGCCCTAAGGTGTTTGCGTTGGAGGCAACCATAAGGTGCGAAGACGAGTAAATGCGTATTATATTAGCTTTTTAATGAAAAGTTTTTGGTTGAAGATCGATAATATTTTAATCACCAGAACATGAGTATTCATATCGTTTCCGTTAAGTGTTTGTTGCAATATCCGTAAATGTTTCCCTATTTTCGACAAGTTATTTACTCATTTTATCCACCTGTTACATACCCTCCTATTGTAAAACAATAAAAATGCAAACAATGAAACGTTTCCTACGTTTATTAGTTCTATACTTAAAGGTTAAAGGAAATTTGTTTTGGTGTTTAAAAATCTATGCAATAAGACTTATATAACATGAGACATTTTAAAAACTTAAAGGTTGATTGTAACTTGTTCCTCTTGCTTAGACTGTTTATGTGATAATGGTCAAACGATACTTTCTCCTGGTATGATGTTGGTACACAGCAGGCGTTGTGTTTCTAGGAAGCTAATGGTCCTAGTGAAATAGATGATGTTTATCCTAAAACTAATAATTATTTCCGGAGATTGCTATTTGTAAAAAGGTGTCTTGTCTCTTACCAAGATGAAATTCTAGCTTAACCGTATTTCACTGAGCGACTCTTGTTGATAAAAACATTTACGGTATTGAATCATTTACCTTATTTTTACTAATTTTCGCAAAAATTTGGGAGCTGTATTTCGCGAGTATTAATTTTCGCGATTCCAGGTAAAAAGTGAACAAAAATGTATTTTATTTCTCGATTTTGCCATTTCTTTAATCTAAGAGAATGTTCACAAAATAGCTATATAGAAGAAATTAAATCTTAAATGTTACTAGTAACAATTAAGAATAAAAATTAGCGATAATAGTTTAAAATTACGTTTCGATGACTCACTCACAAGACTTTAGTTACACGAAAATGATAAGTGAGTCATCGAAACGTCATTCTAAACTATTATCGCTAATTTTTATTCTTAAATGTTACTAGCACCTGGAAATTAAATCCAAATGCCCAATTAAATCTAACTACAAGGAGCCTACAAATGGAACATTTGATGACTGTACCAAAGAGGCTTTGGCTGACCTACAGGCGGCTGAAGATAACAGTGAATCGGAGGAAGAGTGCTAGACGAAATCAACACCAGAAAGGAATGATTCTTAAGAATTTTAAGGACAGAAGTGACAGTTTTAATTCAGGACAATCATCAACAAGTCTGTGACTCACAACCTGTATAATATGGTATTAAATTTCGCGATTTTAATTTTCGCGCTCTCTTTTTTTCGCGAGTAATAATTTTTCGCGATTTTTTCCAAAATGCAAAAATCGCGAAATTTAGTAAGAATAAGGTACACCCCCTAACTGGACTACCAGCTTGGCGTCGACAGCCAATCGGGTGTGTTGAAGAACCTCGACACCTTTGGTTTTTCTGGGTTGTGTAACGAATTTCAAATGTAATTTTCACTCCTATCTTTTCAACAAATGTGTAAACTTTTACGATAAATCTTTACCGTGTAATTTTTATTTTTCTCTTAATATAGTTTTGTTTTTGCTGAGCGTTTCCGAAACGTTAGAGAAATTTTTCGACACTAAGAAACATATCAAAGGAAAATATGTTGGTGATTTGGTTCGGCCAATCATGGTGAGGTTTACGTTGCCAGTACGTTACTGTTTGATCCAACTCTCAGTCCAAATAAAAGCTACGTGAGAAACTTTCTGAGCAGATTTTGAGTAGACACTGAGCTGTAAAGTTGTCAGTCCAAGTACATTGCGGAGAATAAAAGGCAGTCAACCAGAGAAGGCCAGTTTATTGGTTTTATGTAATGGAACCAGCTAATCCCCCGAAACGTTCTTTAAATATGAAAGTTAACCGACATGTAGACATTTGGTTTTCAAAAAAAATAATAATACTGCCGAGGTAGTGGACTTTGTGAAAATGAAGAATGAAGATGGCAATAAACTCAAAGCATATATCATGCAAAGTTCGGAATATGAACACGGGTCATATTGGTGGGAGGCGGGGGCTAAGTAGCTAGGGTATCTTCACAACAGTGTAAAATTCTGTATTCTCCGCCTTCAACACCTCTTGCACATCTTCCTCGGGATGAGCCCTACAGGACATTTGCGTTGGAGGCTACCCTAAGGCGCAACGACGTGACTAAATGCCAATTATTGAATACCATTCTGTTCTGTTTTGCTCGTCCGCTTGGTGAGGTATACGAGGCTTACCAAATCTAATTAGTACGTGAGATGGCAACAAAATTTCGAAATTTTTGTGAAACTTGATGAAGAATGAAGATGAGAATCAACTCCAAGCACATATCACGCAAAGTTCGGAATTTGAACACGGGTCATATTGGTGGGAGGCGGGGGCTTAGCTAGGGTATCTTTACAATAGTGTAATTTTTTTTTAACACCTCCGGCATTGCTTTCAAACATAATATAAATAGGAGACTAACTTTGAGGTAAACTTTAAAACAGCGAGGAAAGTTCTACGATCATCAGTGGTGAGATATCAATGTTTTTTATTTATTTCCTTTACTTAAGATTATTTGATTATTAGCTATTAGTGAGTTTCCTCATGAGAGAAAAATTGTTAATTGAATGTCTATTTTAACTACCAATTTGTTTTCTATCTTTCCCGTTGATTTTGTAAAAACGAGCAGATATATTTAAGTAGAGCATCAACAAGAACTCTCCAAGTAATCAAACCGGGCTTTAAGAGGCCAGAATATTTATTTGGTTTAGGGACGGACCATTAGATTTTTGAAGGGGGGGGGGGGGGGTTGGGCAATTTTTTGGGGCCGGATATTTTTTTCTACGCTCGAGAGTGTGCAGGATTTTTCTTTTTGCCATGATTTGCTTACATGATATTTTTTTGCGAGTCTATATGTTTTAATGCCTGACACATATACGTGTTAGGAATACTAGAAAGGCCATACTAGAGACAGGAATACTATAGCAAGTCAGATCTGATGTAACAGCAGCTTGATAGCATGAAGCCTGGCCGCGGTGTTGTAACTGCCCCTACAATTTTCTTTACACCAGCCCCCTGTTGATGTCGCTTCCACAGCCCATCGTAGTACACCCAACCATCTTACAATTACACGAGCGGCGCCGGAAGTATAATGTTGGTGGGGCGAATCTCCTGTTCCGAGCGCCGAATGCGCGAGCTTCTAGGGGGGGGGAGCATGCTCCCCCGGGAAATTTTTGAAATGAAACTCTCTGAAATGCTATTTCCAGCGTTCCTGAGACCGGAGAAACAGTTTCCAAGGCCAGCTTTGAGTTCAGTTTAATTCTCATGAAAAGTGTATACGAAACACTTTCTGAAACTTGGGTGTAACTCCATTTTGGTTGTTTGTTCAAAGTAAATTCGACTGTCACTCGAATATTCTCTGTCAATTCTTTTCAGTATGGGAAGGCTTTGGAAACGAATTTTCCAAAGCGATTTTCTCTGTCATTAGAGGCAGAAAGAAACTGATTTCCAATATCAGCCATGTTCAATTTGTCCGGTTAATGCCATGTCTGGATAATGCAATGATTTAATCTTTCTTGTGACATAGTTTGTTCGTAGATATATGTCTTGAGCCTTCTTAGGGCAGAGGCCGAGCGCTAACTCACAGCATTGATGGATTTGTCTGATGGATTTGTCAGTAGCTGGAGTCCGATAGCTGACGTCCGAGTAACTCAAGGGGTATTGAAATGCTTGGTTCACAATATCCAATCTCCAGTCTAAAGTCATTCAGAATATCTCCGATGCTAAAATTGTAGGCTTTTGATTAATTAACGGAATTTTTATTTTGCAAACTCTAATGCATTAAAGCGCCCCGCCATCAGATCTGGTCAAAGGATGTTGCTACACTATTCATCTCCGCCCACCGCCATTTTGAGCTGTCGAAAGTTGGTGGGGCAAATGCCCCACCTGTCCCACCGGTAGCGCCGCCCCTGCAATTACAAGCTTGTTGTACAACACATAAACAAAGTATTTCTCATCCATTGAGATATACATGTACCTACAATGCCACTGTACAACTATAAAAGAGCCATTCCTTGTGTCAGAAAATATCTTACATGCTTATGAAATCAGCTATTCTTTTTAAAAAAGCCTACAAAGAAACACAACTTACGTCGGGTCAAAAATAAACCATTGTTATTAGCTAAACTAAACAAGCCAATGAAAAGATAGAACATTTGATCCTCCCCAAGTACATATAAGTTGCTAACATTCTACAACGTCAGTGTGATTTATTTGTGTTCTGACCATCTGCTTCTGGATATAAAATATTGTTCTAAAAATATAAAGCTTTGCAGGAATTTTGTTTCCTGGGGTTTTTGTTTTGCACGGTATTTTTTTTTGCAGTTCAAGGCCGTGCTCGAATTTTTTTTTGGTATCTGCCCCCCCACCCCCCCCCCCCCCCCCCCCCCCCCCCCTCAAAAATCGAATGGTCCGTCCCTTACTCACTATTAAACAAGAGCCTCGTGCAAACAATGTGTTACTTGCTGTTACTATCACAAGAAACTGAGTTATTTTCGGGATAATACAAATGTTGTTAGCGGTAGATGTTATTAGAATGATTCCCCGAAGGTTTCGTTGTGTTCAGTTCATTTATCAAAACTTGAAGTTTACCCGGTGTTTTGTCTTATGACCACAACTATAAGTGAACATGGTAAGTGGAAGCTACAATTATTGTCGTTAATATTGTCGTTGTCTTGTCGTTAATGTCGTTAAAAGAAAATAGGAATAGTAGAAAAATAAAATGGGACTGTACAAGACTTTGTGTAAGCCACTAATCATTGATTTTGTATTGTTATGGACGAATTCTTAACCAAAATAATGACAAATTGTTAGACGTCGTGCGATTGGAAGAAAGTAGTTATTAGTTAAAATATAATTCAGTATTAGTGAAAGCTTTCGTGATGAACACCTTCTCATCAGTAAGCAATCATTACGCATGGTCGGTCCGAGTGTTCTACTGTGTTACTACCTAACGATACTAAGCGTGGGACGAACTTGATGTTTTCTAACTTCAAGAAAGAGTGGGTGATAAAATTCGAACAATTGAAGAGTTAAAGAACATCTTATTAATCTGTCAAAAGTGTATTTTCGTCATTGGGCAACTAGACTGCCATCTGTACGTATACGAGTGTTTTACCAGAAAACAATTGTCAGAATTTATAACACAGTGTTCAGCAAACTCGGAAAATTGGAGGCGATGTATAGCAAAATGCATAAGAGAAACTATGTGTAAATGTTAAGTGCTTTCAAACCCGCAGTACCTTAAAGAAAGAGTGGGTAAAAGTGTATTTTCATCATTGGAAGTATACCTTTCATCACTGGACTGCCAAGTCTACGAGTGTTTAACCCACTAGATGAAACATTGTCAGCATTTATAACCATTTTACTCGCCTGTTATGGTACTGAGACAAGAAACTGAGATCAACAAACTAGAAAAATAGAAGACAATGAATAGCAAAATACATAAGAGAAACCGTGTATAAATCTTAAGTGCTATTATTATAAGCCCCGCCATACAATTTTGTCCCCGAATGGTTATGATGATCGAACTGAATTCTTATCCTGATAACAGCATTCAGTTTGAGCTGGTGAAGATTGGTGGAAGGAAGTGATATTGGTTAAAATTTTATTTTAGGTTATAACGTCGTCTTGTTCGGCAGTTACGCATTTTAAATATACAGTTTGTACCCGATTATTTGTCTTATGAACACAACTATAAGTGAAGTGGAAGCTACCATTATTATCGTTAATCTCAAAAAAATATTAGGAAACGCGAGGAATACTAGATATAATTTAACTGGGACTGTATGCGCATTTTTGTAAGACACTTAAATTATTGATTTTGGATTGTTATGGACGTCGGATTCTAAACAAATTAATGACAAATTGTTGGACGGAAAAGTGGAGGAAAGTAGTTATTAGTTAAAATAGAATTTAGTTCTAGTGAAAGCTTTCGTGAAGAACACTTTCTTATCAGTAAGCAATTATTATACATTGTCGGCCCGAGTCTTCTACTGTGTTTCTACAATACTAAAACTGAGGCGAACTTGATGTTTATCAAAACGTATTGGTTGTTTGCACGTCGGCCACGTTGGGGGTGCAGAACAATGAAATTGTCATCCTTTGGGAATGAAACTCTATTTTTATGCAAGTGATTTAAGCCAATTCAAGGAAAAACAGAATAAATATAATTTTAAATGATTTTAATTTTTTTCTCGTGACAAAATTTTATCTCAAATCCTAACTTAAAGAAAGAGTGGGTGATAAAATTCGAACAACTGAGGATTTACAGAAGATCCGATTAATATGTCGACAAAAGTATATTTTCATCATTGGGAAAACTGGCCTGCCAAGTCTATGAGTGTTTAATCCAACAGATGAAACATTGTCAGCATTTGTAACCATTTTACTCGCCTGTTATGGCACTGAGATCAACAAACTAGGGAAAATAGGGGACAATGAATAGCAACATGAATACATAAGAGAAACCGTGTATAAATGTTAAGTGCTATTAAGCCCCGCCATACAATTTTGTCCCCGAATGGTTATGATGATCGCATTGAATTCTTAGCCTGATAACAGCATCCAGTTTGAGCTGGTGAAGATTGGTGGAAGGATGTGATATTGTTTAAAATTTTATGTTAGGTTATAATGTCGCCTTGTTCGGCAGTTACGCATTTTAAATATACAGTTTGTACCCGATTATTTGTCTTATGAACACAACTATAAGTGAAGCGGAAGCTACCATTATTATCGTTAATCTGAAAAAGACATTTGGAAACTCGAGGAAATTACTAGATATTTCATCTGGGACTGTGTGCGCATTTTGGTAGGACACTTAAATTATTCATTTTATATTGTTATGCACGTCGGATTCTAAGTGATGACAAATTGTTTTACGTAAAAGTGGAGTTAAGTAGTTATTAGTTAAAATAGACTTCAGTATTAGTGAAAGCTTTCGTGATTAACACCTTCTCAACAGTAAGCAATCATTATGCATTGTCGGTCCGAGTGTTCTACTGTGTTACTACGATACTAAAACTGAGGCGAACTTGATGTTTATCAAAACGTATCGTTGTATCGATTAAAGGAAAATCAAAATAAAGTCAATATTAAATGATTTTAAATTTTATTTCGTGATAAATTTTTTTCTCAAATCCTAACTTCAAGAATTCAAGAGTGGTGATAAAATTCGAACAATTCAAGTGTTAAAGAACATCTGATTGAATCTGTCAAAAGTGTATTTTCGTCATTGGACGACTAGACTGCCATATGTACGAGTGTTTTACCAGAAAACAATTGTTAACTCTTGCTAAGGCTCTGTCAAGAAAGGATCGATAAAATTACAAAAGTGATAGAAAACTGGTAATGTAAAAAACTTACCCTACTTGGAAAGATAACAGCAATAAAAAATTTCCTTGTGTCTCAACTGGTATACGTTTAATGACACTTCCCACTCATAATGATTTGTTAAAAAAGGTATACAATCGATCTGCTCTTTGACTTCTTATGGGATGGAAAGGGAGGTAGAATCCAAAGACGAGTAATGATCAACGAAACCAATGAAAGAGGGATAATACTTTAATAGGTCGTTAAAAGCCAGTTGGATAAGGGAATACCTCGAACCTGGAAAATGGAAAATGAAAATTCGTAAGCCTCGAGAAACTAGGGGGCAGTTTTTTTTTTCGGAGCCATTTTTGTTTCTATTTGGATGAAATTTACTGTTACAGTGAATTTTTTACTGTTAGTGTTATAATGCCTAAAATTTAACTGTTTTATGTTGCAGGGCCCAAAAATTAAGTGTTTAAAGTGTTATCGAGGTACCCCCATTTCTTTAAAAAGAAAACTTATTTTTCAGTGTTCCTGATAGCCAAGTCATGCAGAAGTTGCGTTTGACAATGCTTGTTTTTCTTGTCTGCTTCCTTATTGTTGGCTCATCCACTGGTAAGCAAGTCTTTTTATTACTATGAATTTCATAATCTGCATAACTAAAATATTTGCTGGTGACACGAACTTTCAATTTAAATACGCAAATGTGTTTAAGGGCGCTTACCATTTGTCAGAACTCGCCAGACAGACCAATCAGCTTGTAACAAGAATGCGGCATTTTTGCAGACTTGTTCCTACAATTCCATCAAAGAGGTTCATACTATTTCCGAATTGACTAGTTTGTCTGACCAGTTCTGACAAATAATGGAATAATATTTAAGAATTGAGTGGTTCGGCCGGCCAGTTCTGACAAATGGTAAGCGCCCTAAGTTTATGTAAAATGAAATGGACAGGCCTTGACGTAAAGAGGTGTAGAAGCTATAAAAGGGTGCTGACGATTGACATATATCACACATAACGATTGGGTTGTTAATATACTTGTAAAGTTCCAAACATTATAGAAAACGTTGTGGGTTGCCTTGCGGTGTAAATAAACAAAGTAATGCACATAGATTTAATTTACCGCGAACATGATTCGTTTCGCTGAATTTCGAGGTAAAACCAGTTATATATCGAAAACTACACTGGAAAAAGGAGCAAAGTTAGATCGTACCTTGTTTCGTTAATTACATTTTCAAATTAACGGAAAAATACCTCGCTATCGTGAAAATGTGTTGAATTTCAAGATGATTTTTTTAACGGAAAGCTAAGCTTCCGATCGAATTTGGTCACAAACCTTTGCATCAATAGCACAAAGAAACAGTGAATTAAACAGTTTCCAGTCAACGCCTAAAAATTCTCAGGCAAGTTCATCACTTTCATGACAAAATAATTTTTACAGAACGAAAACACTAGCGTTTACTCTGCCACGGTGGAGTAAGTCATATGATCATCCCCATTTACGTAACATTTCATCTCTTTTCTGAGCTCTCTTATCTCAATTTGAAGATAAACAGCTATTCATCAAGAAGTTTTCTTTACATTTCGAAGAAGTGTCTGTCCATCCCGTTAATCGGAAAAACAAACCTCCTGAAAATCGAAAAAAGGACTGAACGCGACTCTATTATTTTTGGTGAAACACAAGGAAGCTGTATGTGACGTCCTATGATCTTTGCCCCCATGCACCTATTCTGATATCCATAAAATCGAGAGTATTCACAGCACGGATATGGTGTTACCCAGCTTAACAGTTGAATTCGGCATGACATCCAAGTCGTCAAAAAATGATGTTTCCTTTCTTTTTCCATTTTTATTTTCAGCCACCCAGAAAGAGATATCGAAAAGAGACGACTCGGGATGTTTATTGGGGTTACCCTTCCTTTGTACGGAAGTCTGTTATGGGAAGTATGGCTGTTTCAGCCGTCATCCATACTACACTTGAGTCTCCAGTTGCTGC
>JAJLRJ010000005.1:2157227-2207227 GCA_024195265.1 Dendrophyllia cribrosa
GGATCTCATTGACACTTTGCAGTTGCGACAAGTGCTCAATGTAATTCTTCACCAGTGTTTCGTCTACAACGAACTTGGAGGAAAATTCTGTGATAGCATCCGATGCATTAATTGACAACTTCCCTTGCTCTAAGAGCTTCTTAATATTTGATCGTGGCTGCCAATCATCGGGAATACGCTTCTTGCCATTTTCATCATTATTGGAAGAAGTATGAACGCTCAAGTATTTAAATTCAGGAAGTGCAGATTGGTCTGGAATTGGTCTTGGTATTCTTTCAGTTGCTGGTCCAGTCCAGGCTATCTCCTCAGGTCCATCTGTTACACAGCAGTGCTTGCACAATGAACCATCTTTTTCTTTACATGATCCTTTCAAAAATTCGGCATAAAGCTCCCCTGACTGTTCAGGTAGTACAAGTTCCCAGACAGTTATATTAAGAAAAGGAAGCATGCAAGCCTTCTCAATAGGGCTTATGTTTATTTATTGATATTTAGTGCCCACGCCTTTGATTCTCCATACGTAGGTTGGATTGCTACATGTGACATCCAGTTGTGTTATATTTTATGTCCAGCATTGCATTAGAATTTATTTAGATCTTCCACATGAATTGTAGTGAGTGTGATTCTTTACAAAACACACAATGACCCACCCCCAATCATCGTGAAATTCTCTTTTGGCCCACCCCTTTTCTCTAAAAAAAAATAGACCTGGCCCACCCCATGGTTCCCCCCCCCCCCCCCCCACACACACACACACACACACACACACACACACACACACACACGCACACACACACACACACACATCAATAATGACCGGTCCCCAATAATCCGATAAATATTACAGCGACAACAAACTCGTTATAACCCAACGAATAAAGAGCAACTAGCAGGATTAAGCTATAATTCTCACCCCCAAGTTCCTTCTGCCTTCTTAGTTTCACCTGTTTTCAGAGTTTACCCGGGCTTGTGAATTAACAGAATCTTGTCGTGAAGCCGCGAAGACCTGTTGAGAGTTCGCCGAGCCAGAAGAAACGAAAGCCGCCTCAGAGACAGGATTATTTGTCGCATAACCGCGTTGGGTTGTAAAGCCTGTAATATTTCCACATCTTCTTCGTTGTTCACCGGAGTAGGACGCGACTGGTCTCCCATAGCATAGCGAGTTGTTGACTCCGTGACTTGTTAGCTAAACTGACACTGATGCATATCATTAAGTTGCTTACATAATGCCAATGACGTCATCACGAGGGATCATAAATATTCAATGGGGTTTGAATACTTCTTTTATTAATATTTATTATATATTAGTTAGCTGTAAAGTTGCCCATTTTATTTGACCTGCTTTACTAAATAAATAAAGTATGTATGTATGTATGTATGTGGCTCACGCGCGCGTCATTTTCTATCGATCGCCACGCTCTCCACTCTCTTTGAACAAAAGTAGCGATTGCTCCTGAATGTCTGCAATCTACTTAATAAAAAAGTATCATTATCTTTGCGCGAGCGAAGTGATAATGACTTAACATGAATGTCAAAATGTCTTCACGCATTAGTTTAAATACACGAATGAATACCCGTTTGAATTTGTCTCGTTTTTGAAAGGGGAATAAATAAAGTTTCCCTTCAATACGAAGAATCGATCGAGATCCGTCACGATGTGGTTCGTTTCCTGTTCTCGACCATATCAACAGAGATCCCGCGACGCCGATCGATATAGGCGACCAGGAGCTCGAAGACGCTGGCCTAGCACCGTCCGTGGAACGAACGATCAATTCCAACGGAAACCTATGCCGGGTAGTGCATTGTCTTTAGGAAGAAGTACCTTGCTGAGCCTCTCTGAGGTTCCAGGTGAACAAAACAAAAACGGATTCTTCTGAAGCCACCAAATGTAATAAAGTGAATGACCAATTCAGTCTTAAAGCACTTGGTACCGACTGTATCATCCCAGTTTCCTTTCTGTCGACTCATCTCTCTTTTCCCGTTCATTTTTTACTTTCACAAACTGTTGAGCCAGCGCGCGCTCGTACTAACATTTTTATTGCCATGCGCACTTCTACCTACAATCGAAAAGATGGCGTCCATTAAGTTTTGCTAAACGGCTAGATTACCGTTTTATATTTGTTAAGCTTGAAAACGCCGAAAAAAAAAACATAAAGTTGCAGGTCAACCTCTGTAATACTTTTAAGTATCACGGTTTGTCGTACAAGAAAACCTACGGTCGAAAACCTAACGGCCGCGGCCCATCTTGACAAATCCGTTAACAAATAGTGCAACCATGTGCACTAGTAAAGGTTGGACCAGAGATTCTCCGAGCTCTAAAAAGAGCTCCGGCCTGGTCCAAATCATCGACGTATGTATCAACCATGATTATTATCGGTATCCGTAATTTCTCTACAGGTTTCACACGCAAGCAAGCCGGCAGTGCTGATTAGTGTTGAAACTTTGCGCGTGGACAGCCCTCTATTTTAACAGCGATTTGCAAATCAATTAAGTCTTTAATTACAGTTGACTGCATTTCGTATAAAGAGTTTTCTTACGCATTTTTTTTTTTCATGGCAACTATTGTTATACAGTTCGAACAATAAAAGACAAAAAAAACAGGCGCGAGAGTCTACAACTTCTTTTGCTCGAATTTGGACGAAAGAACGATCCACGTATAGGGCAAACATGTAGCTTTAATAATCTGTTGTTGCTTATGGAGATTGTTGCTTATTTCGGAAGAGGATACAAGTTCAATGCTAATGCGGGTCTTTTCCCATACTAGAAATACTGAAAAAGCAAGGAGGAGTGGATGCCTGCCAAGGTGACATTGGTGGTCCACTGGTCTGTGAGTTACAACGGGAGGTGGTTTACGGAAGGAGCCACCAGCTGGGGACACGTTTGTGCTGGGGTCAATTTAATAAAACTTTTACACTTGTAATTTACAAGTGTAGCTATTGTTTTCAACCTCTGAAACAATGGCTACACTTGTAAATGACACTTGTAAAAGTTTTATTAAATTGACCCCTGGTCCCATGCATGAGGTATGGAGTACGCCAAGGTACGTTACGTCAAAAAATGGATTGACCAAAATATAAAGTCATTTGGGTGTTTAGTTGTAACTTTCCGTGGTATCCAATGGAATAAAAGTACGCGGAGTAATAATCTTTGTCTTTTTTATTACTGTGGCAGATCCTTTTTTTTAAAGTTGTTAGTGGTGTTGCAATTATCCGTTGGCTTCGTTCCTTTCCTCTGACCATTTAATGGAGAAGTTCACTCCAGAAGGCACCTTTTTCTTTCCACTAATAAAAAGTACATACAGAAGCTGAAACTTTGGTCAGCATCCGATCTCTATATGTACTTTGTATTAGTGGAAAGAAAAAAAGGGTGCCTTCTGGAGTGAACTTCTTCAAGTTTAGTTCAAATCCAATCTATGCGCACTAGCCATGCACTGCTTTTGAGTGATTTATACTCGAGTCGAATGCAACAATTTTTGTGCGAATGTCATGTTACTTTATTTCCCAAATATGTAATAACTGAGTTTCTAAATTACATCCCATGATTTTGCAAATTGCTGAGGTGACGAAAGACTTACAGGCTTTAAACAATTTATTCTAAACAACTATTAAATAACGGTTTGATTTGATCTATATATTTTTTTACTAGGTCATCAGGGCCATCCAGTTGTCGATTCATTCTAAAAAAAAAACAAGCAAACAAACAAAGTTATAATTTGACTGAATACCTACTGTTCATACTGTTTACACAATGGTTAAGAATTCCAATTTCGTCTGGTTGCATTTTATTGCGGCATTACATTTATATAAGCAGATTGGTATTAGTAGTTAAATTTTCTGCTCACAGCTTTGTTGGTTGGCGTCAGACTAGAAACACCGAGTCAACCACCAACCCAGGGTTCTTGTGACATTGAGTCATCCCTGTTGCCCTACACCACCATTCCATACATTTTTCCATAACTAACATGGAAGGTTTAAGTATTCCATTGGGTTTGACTTAGTAACCTTTTTCATTCATGGGTTGGGTGGTCGAATAAGTTTATGACTGAAAGTTAAAGCGCTTGTTGGCGCTTTTGACAACTGACATCGCTTTTTATTAGAGTGTAAAGAATGTTAGTGTGTTAATGATGGTCTAAGTGTAATTTGAATTTTAGTATGTTTTATCTGTGTATGTCTCGTTTCACGGCTGTTGTTTACGGCAAACCTAAATTAGCGGAACATAATACGTATAAGTAATAATAACTACTATTTATATCAATAGATGCCTTAACCCTCGGACGTACACGTAAACCCACCACCGTGGTACAGGGGGAGGGAGTTGTTGCAACCCCCCCCCCCCCCACCCCCCTTGGTTTTTTGCGATGTTGCAATATTTCGGAAATATTTTACATCTAATAGATAGCCCGCGATGTGCTCTACAAGATAGGGTAAATATTATGGGTTGTGACGCTGCTGGGTGTCCGTGACGTCATCCAAAATGGCCGCCAAGACGGCGCCATCTTGGATTTTTCTAAAAATTCAAATTTATCGGGAAAATGAGGAAATTGCAAATATTGTTTGCTAGAGTTGCAAAATAACATACAATTAAACATTTTGATGTTTTTGGTAGCATTTTATATGTTTTTTTTTTTTACTGAAAAAAAGTTGAAAAACAAGCATTTTTATTCAAAAATGGCTTGACCACATGTTACTTATGACGTGATATCTCGTGGCAACCACCCCCCCCCCCCCCCCCCCCCCCCTCGCCCCTTGTACGTCCGAGGGTTAAAAGATTATTACCATTATGAAGGTCGCGATCGTCTGAGAAAAATCCGGCATAATGCAAAAGCAAATTATAGAAAAAAGTAATGGAGAACGCTAAAAAAACTTTGGCAGTAAGTCCTAAAAAATACCTACTACAAAATGGAGCTTCAGAAGTTGTTTTTATGTAGAATGAACCAGTCCTGTAGGTGCGATCTGCATCATACCCCATAGAAGGACAATTGTCAATACACGTTTCGCAAAGTCCTAATTTAAAGTGCCAACTAGACCGGCATGTATATGGTTGCCAAGAGCACTGGCCCTTTATCGAAGCTAGGTAGAGGTCTGGCGCCCTTTCATGGTCACACGTTACAGAATCCACAATTTCTGCAAGGTAAAAAGACAAACAACAAGGACATCTTAAGATGTGGCTTTTACGAGCGCAACATGATTTCTACTTATCTGACAGCTCAGTATAGATAAGATACAAGATATCTAAACCAGTCGCCCGTGACTCCAGAATCGTAAACTAGATCGCAGAGAGCTCGTTTCCTGTGGAAATCGAAGTTGCGCGCCCACATGCTTTTAGCTGCACGGCTGTACTGTCATTGGTAAAGTGTGCTCCCAATACGTAAGGAGTAGACCTTACTTTAAACTGCATTTGGATCCTTTTGTTTTACACATATCGCCCGGGCAACAAAGAAACCAAAAACTGCGGTCATTAAAACGTTCACACTCCAAGTAAGCAACCTACACTTGGGTGATTCCGTACAAACCAACAGCACGTGCCATTCAAAAAGGTGTTTTTGGTAAAAAAAGAAGAGAAATATGGAACTTATAGAAAACGAACTACTGCAAGTTTTTAAACTTTCTAATTGCATTCAGCTGATATTGATTTTTTACCTCTTTGATGCATTTTACAAAGAGATTTAAACGTTTTAATAAATCAGATGAGTGCTTCTACTGAAACGTAAGTCAGGCTTAGAAAACGCTCTTACAAAGGAGTTCACAGTACGAGTATCTACCAAGTGCGCTTCAAGTGCACTTAAAAGCCCTAGTGAGAACCCGCTTATTGTTTTCACCTTCAAACCTTGACTGTTTTGAGGTGGTCAACAGTGACGTCACTTTCCGACAATTTTCCCAATCGCTCTACGATTATGAAGGCCAAAAGGTCGCATTTTTAAACTTCCAATATCTCTGCGTTTCAGGGGCAGTACGCAGCTCTTACAAGGTCTTCTCTGATTTACTGAGAAAACAATAGAACAAACAACACAACAATGGACCCTAGCCCTGAAAACAATAGAGCGGCGTGATATCCAGATCCATTGAAATTAGAGGTTGTTAAGAGCTGCGTGGTATGTGGCATTTCAAACTTCAGAATGGGTTTATTTGGTACTCGTTAAACATAAAATCATTGCACCAATATTGGACTGAAAGAAAAATTGTCTAATTTTTGGTTCATTTTTGACCTTTAATCTGTGACAGTCTTATCTCCTTGTGCGTTGTAGATACTGGGTCATCCATATCAACCAATTCCTTCGTGGCTTGCAGATAACTCGCCCGGGTGTGCCTAGTTTTGAACCAGCGATAATACGCAGACTCATTTCTGCTGAATCTTGTTATTCCAGAACGAGACTCGGCATACCTGTTGATAGTTTGCTCAATTGTGATGTCTACTGCGTTCCCACTGGAAGGGACCTCTGATCGGTTGACACTGAAACCATTGTTGTGAGTAGTTCCTTGGCTCCAGGGTGGGTGTCTTCCAGATTGAGAAGAATGAGTAGGTTGACTGCGGTATATCGAGCATAATTGTGTTGAAATGCCCTGTGGGTGCTTGTATGCGAGGTTTTGGTGTGTGTACATCTCAACTATAACAGATTGAGCTAGCATACGCATTATAGAGTGTTATGTGCCTTCTCTGGGGGTTTCAAGAATGATTTTCAAAAATAATGACTTGGGTAACCTGTGGGATTTTGCCTCAGATAAAGAAGGCTATGCTTCAAAACGATACATGTCCCCAAAATTCCCCGAAAGGAGGGTGGGGGGGGGGCGGGGAGGGTTTCGTCTAATTGCCCACGGCCTATTTCGTTCAGTGATCGTTCCTGCAAACCACTTTGTTACTATTGAATGTTTTATAAACAAGATCTACTTTAAAGGGTCTGGATATTCATCTGGTGTGTTACTGTTAGCTAGCTAACTTAGATAAGAAATCGAGCCTTGCGTGCTATTTTCGGATTAATGCAGAAGTTTTTAGCGGTTGATGTCATCAGAGTGACTCTCCGAAGGTCACATTGTGTTCAGTTCATTTGTCAAAAATTGAAGTTTTCCAGCTTGTGTCGCTAAAAACTGATTATGATTGAACCTCTCTTCGAAAAGGCACTTGAATTGATATCTTCCTCTTGGTGTTCAATAATCTGTATAATCATTTCGTGTTTTGAGCCAGAAACATCACAATCCCCATGGTTTAGTTTTAATAGCTCTTTTAACAACTGAGCTACAGTTTACAAAAACGGTAACTAGTGTATAGTCCTTCAAAACTGTGAAGTACCGTGACCTCCATTGCATACATGATCGAACAAAAGGAGAACTTCTCAATTCAAATTAAAACTTCAAACTTTCGTCAAACGGTTCCTTACTCACGGTACATTATCTTATATCCTAAGTTGTACTACTTCTTTTGAGCCAACTTTTCTCGGCGATGAATAAAGAAAATTTTATTCTTCGAGTAGTGAAGTCGGGCTTTAAAGTCCTTGTAAGTGCCCCTAAGGTGCAAGAATTAATTCAATTGTTATGATTTGTTTTACAGTCGCTTTTCCGGCTTGTAGCCAAGCAGCCCGACTAACAAGCAGTCGTACTGCTATTAAAAACACAGGTATTGAGAATAATCTGCGATTAAATTTGAGATAAGTCGATAAGCAGAACTTTCTAAAACTTTCTAGAATAATATCTTAACTTCCTAGGAAAATATTTCTTATCTTCAAAATCTATCCCTTAAAAACGTCCAAACCTTGACTCATGCCGCTCTGCGCGGTAGTCAACGGTAGTAGATCATGATCAACAATGTTTAGTAGACAGTAACAAAAATAACAATCAAGAATGTAATGAGATAGAACACATGCGATACAGTCAACTCTCTCTAAGACGGACACAGTCGGGACCGTCCTCAACTTTTGACTTATAGTAATTCTGAGATAATAAAGCTGAACCTATTCACAATGAATACACGTCTGTTTTAAGTCTGTTTAAAGTCATTTACTTAAGCAAAACCTACAAACTGGAACAAAAGTAATAGTAAAAAGTGAACTCGTTTTCATTGCAATCAATAATTTAATGAGCAGTACATGTTGCAAACCAGAACATGTCTATAAAACAGCAATAAATAACGTATTCGCTAGTTCAAGCAAACGATCACGGCTTCTAGTCTATAGGTTAACAGTATTCGAATACGAAACAACATAATACGAAACAACGTAAGGTTAAGTCCACAGATCGGTTTTAATTTTCCATACTGAGTTTGAAATCAAAGAATTGAAGAGTAAAACAGATTTAAAACGATGAAAACATCTTAGCGTATAGTGCATTACACTGGGGAATTAAAAAAGTTAACTACAGCAATTATCTTTTAACACGTAATACACTGGGGTATTAAAAAGTTTACAGATGATGGAACGAGTGAAAATGTGCGTATCTGTCCCCATACACTATATCTCGTTCAACGCTTTGCGTATATTCACGAGATAAAACTGAAAAAACAGCAGGGACCATCACCAGGTGTCCGTCTTACTGTACAGCGATGTCCGTTAAGAGAGAGTTGACTCACTGTATTGACTACTTGGCACATTAGTAAAGTAAAACGAGAATGCCTGAAACAGAAGATTTTTACATTTTTGCTGGATGTATTATTATAATATACATTTATGTGCTCAGCGATTTTAAATGTTTTAAAATTTAAAGTCAAAGACGAAAGTAGTGACAACTTATTTTGGTCACCAAATGTTAGATTTTGTACAAGGGGTATACATAGATATAACTTACCAAAAATGTTGAAGTCACAACCAGGCTGGCTGGAGCCACCATTTGGATAAAAGTCGATGTGGCCAACATTTTGGTTAATACCGAGGAATCCCGCGTTTGTGTGAATGACGTCAACGTATTTTGCATCAGTCGGGTCCAGTCGAACTGCGGGATCCCTTTTGTAAAAATATGGTCCGGCGGGATCTGTACCTAAATAAATAGAAAACGTGGGTAAGTAATTTTAATTTTAATTAATTGTTTAAAAACAACTGCTGTTTAAAAAATATGTTCTTATAATATATAGTACATGTTATGTTATTTACATACCTACAGGCAAATATGATTCCAAGAAGCGCGCCTTTGTTCCAAAGTTTATAAGAGGGATATCTATATTGGAGTTACTATTGTCGTAAAACATAATTTCCTCCTATGTAGACAAATGGAGTAGATGGTGCCCTTCTGTCATGCGGCAAACAAAAAAAAGATCATTTAAAGGGAGGAACCCTTGGTTTGGATATGATTGTACATGTATCAATGCATGGCCTAGAAAGTCTTCAAGTACACTTGTAAACTTACCAGTAATACGACCCAATAGCATCCCACGGTCCCGCAGATTCCTTCCAGCGTGTCCTGCAACATGTGCCCCAAGACTGTTCCCAACGATGTAGAATTGATCGGCAGAGATGGAAGAACCAACATTATTGGAAATCAGAAACCTAATAAGCTCCGCTATCTGGGCACCAACCAGTCGAGTGTTTCCAGCAGCTTGTCCATATAGCCCGTTTGCTCCTTCAGTCCAGTCAACTACTATCACATTGCAGTCTTCTCGGTCAAGAAGCGCATCTACCATTAGTTCATGATAGTATGATACATCTCCTAGATAAAAATGTTTTCAATAGTGTTATTTGGTTGTATCTATTTATGATTTGCTACAGGGAAGAAAAAGGCAGCAATGGGACTTGGCGTGTACGCTGATTTAAGGGCACTGGACTTGCAACACGGCAGTCTCGCATCGGAATCCTAATCTACTCTTTGTAATTGTCAACCGGCTTGGCCTCCTTTCTTTATTTTTGTTTTTTAAGTTTATTTAAACTATTTTGTAATGTTGTTTTCGTCGATTTACGGTGTCATCCGCGATCCATTATATTTTCTAAACATTGACACTTGCGAATGATCATTATAGATGATTAATTTATGGAACAATAATTAATTTCTTCACGAGGTTTCCTTTAACCATTGCCATGTATACGAATTTTTAAAAAGCCACCGCGTCTCTTGTAAACTTAGCTATCGTTTCAAACACTTCCGACGGTAACCCAAGGTTGCCCAAATCTGCGCAATAAGTGTCCTGTATAATTTCAAGACAATAGGTATTTTCTTGCCTCGGTAGCCGTGAATGACAATGATCGTTCTTTGTGTGGGGGTAAAACGTGAATTCTCCAACTTTCCTTGGTCGCTGTCATCAATGAGTTGGGGGGCTTCTCTGTTAGATCTTGTATACAGGAAAAACTTCGTCGCAATTTTAGTCGGCTCTTGTGGCAGCATCATCAGCAAATTATTAAATGGTGGATCATTGTTGAAGCAGCCATAGTTCACATAGCAGACACTCGCGGCTTTAATAAGAAAATAAAAGATTACATTCAGTGTAGAAAAAGTCTAGTAAATGAACCGATCTCGGAAACAAGTAGGCATCCAAATATATTTTAAAAAAATGCGTACTGTAGGAAAGCTCGAGCTTGGTTGCATGGGGTGCTAAGTTGTCCTAAAAAGATCGAGTGTCTTTTATTGTAAACTTTCGTTCCGTAAAATTCATGTTGAATTGCGAAAAAGGGAAGACAGTTCCTTAGGGTAGGGAAGTGACTTCCAGCTTCGCGTCGAGATTTTAAACCTGATGAAAAAATACTGCTCATTTTTTAAACAGTACATATAGATGCCTACAAAAACGTGTCCTGCATGTATCAAAATTCACACTTAATTTTTTATAAAACCTCACTCACCGCTCGAAGAGCCAACTACTAGGAAAGAAATGAAAGTAACCATCATTATCAAATGTGTCTCCTTCATGGTTTGGTTAATTGGAATCTGAAATGAAGAAGCTATTGTCAGTGATATTATCAATATTTATCTCAACAGACAGCTGTTGCTGTAATATAATTTAAATTCATCCTTATTGCGTCGACGAAGGAGACGCTTCCTAATCTTGTCGGCTAAGCGGAACGAATCGAGAAATGTGTCGGTACCAAATCTGCGCCATTTTGAAACGTCACAATAGTATCCAGCATTCTTAGCGCGTCGTCTAGGCTAAGCGGAACGAATCGAGAAAAGTGTCGGTACCAAATCTGCGCCATTTTGAAACGTCACAATAGTATCCAGCATCGCGTGGAAATCAGGCATCATCCTGGGGAGCTGGGGTTCCGAAATGTCACATGTGAATAATCTATTTGTCTTGATTTAGTTTCGGATATTTTCCCGATTTTGGAATCGTACGGCTCAATATTTCAATGCCTAGTAAAAGTACGCAGTGGAAAAATTGGACGAAGGTTCTTCTCCGGACCAAGTAAGTTGTTGGGTCTCTTTGGAATCAAGCAAGAAGTTACAGATTTTCCTCGCTGCCGTTCTGGTATGTTTTGAATGTTCTATCTTGATTTTGCTGTGGTTCTCTGCCTGATTTGGGAAGTTTTCACCTAAATACCGACGTCGTTCTTCGCGATGTTCTACGGTACGGTGCAATTCGCTTATGTCTTGTAGCAATAATTCACTGACCGGCCGCGCCAGGCGAACGCAGATAATTTAACTTTAAAGTGCTCGAAATTGCGCCTGTATCGGGCGCATTTGCGACTAAAGATTTCGCAGTTTTGTGACTAAAATTTGTCTAGCTAATAAAGGAATTATATTCAACAGTCTTGTGTCTTACTTGCAATTGGTAGTTGTAATTTTATCCGAAAAATCTTGCGAAATTTCACGTTGAATTTTGCGTGACTTAAACGTCGAAATTTCTCATTTCCGGTTCCGGTATTGGTACATGTACTGAGGAGTATGATTTCAGAATCGGAGAAATAACCGAAATGAAATCAAGACAAATATACTATTTATATGTCGGAAAAATCTGAGACCTTTCGGAGTACACAGCACGGCAGGATTTTGCCCGATTCCACGGCGATAGCGTGAATTTGTTTGATGACGGCCCGACGTTTTTGCCTGCGTGACATATCTCGCGACATAGCCCTTTTCAACAGTGGCTGAATTAATTCATGAAACTGAGGTACTAGGCTAAGACGAGGTGCCACGGGATAAGGAGACGCGCTATAATCTATGATTACTACTAGTTGAAGCTATTTTTAAAGTGTGTGTGTGTGACGACAAAAAGGATGGTTTATTTTTAGCGGAACTCTCGAGGGCCGAAGGCCCGCTCGCGGAAATCCATACTCATAGTAGAACAATCCTCGTTATTTTTCATAGTCATGGCTAGCGGAATGTTTCGCGGGCGCGAACTCGCGCAAGGTTAGCTTGCGGGCGCGTCCGTCCGTTCATCGCGCAGGGCTAACTCGTGGGTGCGTATGACTTCGCGCAACATGCGCTTTCGACGTCGCGCAACATCCGGGATCTCAGTTATTTTGAAACCAAAGCGAGGCTGTGTTTTTCGCCCGCTTCTCGCGGCCACACGGCCGATGTTACATGTACGTGAACTACAGTAAACACTTTTGTTGCGTTTAGCGGAGAAAACGGTTTGTAAAATCGTTTTTCCCTGATTTTTTTCGCGGTTTGCTACTCAAGACAGGTTTCACATTTCTCAAACTGTGGTCAAGACCGCAATTGAGGCTGCCTAACTTTGCAAGTCAAGCGTTTTTGGAGGAATATAGAGCTAAGTGCTTATTTTTTAACCTGATTTCGTCTTAGGACAATTGAAGCTGGTAGTTCGTCGAAGCATTTGTTTAGAGCTAAACTCCTTTAACCCACAGACGGCCGTGCCGGCCAAAACCGGCCGTGATTTTGAAATAACACACATTTAAAATATTCAAAATAGAAAGAGAAAGCTTTAAAGAATACCCAGAAAAAGAAAAGCTTTAAGCGATGAAATCTTGCTTCAAGGAAATTCGTACGTTTTTAAGTTTAGATTTAAAGAATTTTCAAGCAGCCGAGGGACTTAACGGTAAAAGAAATTACATTTTTCTATGGGAATTTACGTTGATATCAATTTGTTATTGACTTTTTCTTTGTGTTCTCGTTAGTTTTGGAGAAATGTTTATCAAACGTGTTCAAATAGACCAATTCCGATATATTAAAATTCATACTTGGCTCCGAGGCTTAGGGGAATAAAACAAAAGAAATCACATCGAGGTTCAGGTATGAATAATTTATTTCTTTTGTTTTATTCCCCTAAGCCTCGGAGCCAAGTATGAATTTTAATATATCGGAATTGGTCTATTCAGTAGGATTGATATCTTGAATTTCGCCATGTACGTGCTCAGCCGGACAGCTCCTCGATGCGCTAATGGTACTCTTTTTGCTTTTAAACATAAACTACCGGATATTTGAATATTTTTTTTTTCAAAAGAAGATTTTGTTGTCCATTTGTGTGTGTTTGTTCATTCATTACATAGGTTGAAAAGCGATTTTGTGTAAACAAAACAAAACTGGATTTTATAGTTTTAACTTCACTCGCGTCGCCTTGCGCAAAGATGCCTGTGTATTTTTGGCAATTGTGATTTCCAAATAAGTTTCTCAGGCAATTTTCGATAAGCAACTGGTGTATTTTATTCGGAAATTAGTCACACTCAGTCTGGTTATTCTAGACCGAGAAAAAGTTGTTTTTGTGAGCTTTTGCACAGTATAAATGTATTGTGCAGACGGTCGCGTAATACCGTTTTTCAGAATTGCTAAAATTGAAAAATAGCCCGTCGTCAATCTTAATTCTAATTTGAGTTCGCACTTCATTCTTTGTGTTAGATAATCGCTCAGCGAGTAGACTCGCGTTTCGAAGGAGAATGATAAAATGAAATGGTTATATATTCCTGAACGGAAATTAGCCGAACGCGGTTTTCAAGGTGCCTCCCAAAAGACAGATTTAATTGATACACAAGAAAACCCAACGGGTGATGTTTTTACAAATTCCTTAAGATTATTTACAGCTTTATGAAGGTCATGTGGAAATTACAGGCATTATGTAATTCATTGTTGTGTAAAGAAAATAAGGGTACTTCTTTTTAAAAATAGTTTCTTTTTAGCTATTTTTTTTAATCAGACAAAGTTCATTGATAACTCAGCAAAAGACCGGCAAATCTCGCCATATTTTTCATTAGCATATCATAGCACATATAAAAACTTTCGATTTGTTAGTGTATAAAACTGATTTTCGCGAAACAAACTGAAGATAAACCAAACAATTGATCCGCCGGCTCAAGGGCGCTTATCTGTTGTGTAGCATGACTCACGATGTATTTGTATTACAAAAGCATTGCTCAACGCACGTTCAAAAACATTGTCGATGAACTTTGTTATTTAAGTACAAGGCAACTTGAAATCGATAAAACCTTGAGTATCGTATTCTTAGTCAGTAATTAATGATCCTCTTTCGAGGCAGGCTGGTTGATGTGTAAGTTAATTTAGGACAAAAACGCATAGGTGATGGGTAAAATCAGGGTGGCAGGGAAGTGACGCTAGGGAAGCCCCCAGGGACCAGGAGAGGAGTGCCCTCCTGGGGGAAGAGCAGATCAGGTGGTGCCGGAGATAGCCACCCTGGACGTGGTCCGGATCTGTCTCCAGTGGGGTGAGGCCCATATCCCTAGTCACGGGGAATTAGGGAACCAGGTGAGGGGTGCCCTCCCGGGGGGAGTACAGATCAGGTTGGACCGTGGGTACCCACCCTGGAGTGGATATTTCTCCGGACCTGTCTCCAAGGGCTAAGCCTTACTGTGGGGTAAAGTGCAGCCAAGGGTTGCACTTCCCTGCCACGAATTGTGGGACTACGATAGCTAGGGACACAATTCCCCCACAGTAAAATAATACTGAGCAGTAGGCAAAAAAGCAGAGCAGGGTTGTCAAAAAAAACGCCGGCAGCCGGCGATATTGCCAGCTACTTACATGATTTTGCTGGCTACAATTCGCGGCCAAAGAAAAAAAAAAAAAAAAACAGTGCCGTCTACTTTCTTAGATTCTCCGTCCACTGAAAATCTTTTTGACAACCCTGCAGAGAAAACTATTATAATGGTTTGTAACTATTGTACTATTGCTCTATAAGCAAGTGTCTGCCAAAAGTTTTGGAATGGCTAAAATAGAGGACTGGGGAGTCCTGATATAGCGTTCGTAACAGTCTGAGTTCCATCGTCCAAGAACTTTTATCAACCATGGGGGGACGCCTGCTTGAGCGGCAGTGGTGGCAGCTCCTATGCGGAAGCTGTGAGAATAGAAGTTGGTTAAAGGGAGGCCACACTGCTGTAGGATGGCTCGCAGCTCCTGGGTGAGGTTGTTGCGGGTTAGCCATTTACCGGGTTGAGAAAAGGAAAACAGTGGTTGACTTGGAGGTGGCTGGACTTGAAGGAGGTAGTCTTTCATAGCCATCACGGAACAGATATGAGAAGTGGACTTTGCAATGGTGAGGGTGTGGCCGTGGCGAAAGGGGTCAGTTTTGGATTGTTTAATGCGAACTAGCATGTGAGTGGGAGAGTGGGAGTCTGGGACGAGGGTGATGTCTTGGGTGGTCATGTGGACCTCGGGATTGAAGGGGCCATTACAAGTAAATTCGTTGCAGCGTAAAAACCCAAAAAAGGCTAGGGTAAAGGCTGCCCAAAGCATGATATGGTCTAAAACGTTACTAAATTCGGGCTGGAGGTTGGCATGCATGGTGTAGAGAACTTGCATGGTGATGGGGAAACGGTCCATCGGTCTAGTAGGGGCTAGGCGCTTAATGCCCTTAAGGACCTTTTGTAACCTGTACATTTGGTGAATTTGGAGGAGAAAATTGAGCTCGTGGTGGAGGTCCTGAACAAACACGAGGTATAGTTTTACCGTTGAGTATGACACTGTTTGGGCTAGATGGGATGCAAAATACATTAGGGTCAATTCGGAAGCTGGGAAAAGCGGGTTGGAAAGGGAAACTGTACCATGCAAAAGGTTAAAGGAGAGGAATTGTTTTTGGCCGGCCAGATAGGTCCGTCTTGTGGAGGGTGCAAGGGAGGCTTTCAGGTACTGTTGAACTTTGGCAGTCAGATGTTCATTGCAGAAGGAGGGATGGTGCAAGGAGTGGGAGAGGCCATGGGAGCCAGGGCTCGGAAGCGGGCCATTTGGAAACGGGAAAGTGAATCAGCAATGGAGTTGTCAAGCCCGGGAATGTGGGTTGCCTGAAAGGTGAAATTGTAGGTCAGGGTTTGGAGGGTGATGGCCCGGACAAGGTCCATCACCTTTGGGGACTTGGAATGTTTAGAGTTGATGATGGCTACGACGGACTGATTGTCGCACCACGTGCGGATGCGTTTCCCAAACCATTCGGAACCCCGCAGAGTACAGGCTAGGTAAATGGGGAACAGCTCCTGCCATTAGATGCTGATACCCCGCTTGGCACTGACGGTATGTTCGGGTAGCCAGTGGCCCTGGAACCACCGGCCATCTAGGAAGCCCCCAAAGCCTAAGGACCCGGATGCGTCGGTGAAAAGTTCGAGTTCTGGTGGGGAGGAAATGTGGGAAACGAGAAAAATGGATACCCCGTTCCAGTGTTCAAGAAACACGCTCCACATCTGAATGTCCTTACGAAACCTATTATTGAGTTTAATGTGCCAGTGGGGAAGCCGGATACCCTTAGTTAGGTGGATGATACGCTGGAGGAAGGGGCGGCCGGGAGCGATAACCCTACAAGCGAACTGGAGGGTGCCTATAAGGGATTGGATTTCCCGGAGGGTAGCTGACTTTCTCAGGGACCACTGGTAGAGGGCTTGTCGAGTCCGGGTAAGTTTGTCGGGAGGGAGGGAGGCGTGCTTCCATGGTGTTTGAGTCTAAGAGGATGCCCATGAATTCGAGTGAGGTGGAAGGAGGGTAGGTCTTGCCAGGAGCTATTGGGATGTTCAGCTCAGTAAACAGGTATAGGATCTTGCAGAGGGCTGTGGAGCATATAGAGCGGGGTGGGGGAGCAGCTATGAAAAAATCATTCAGAATGTGAATAACCTTGGGGATGCGCAATTTGTTCTTTATGATCCATTCTAGGGCAGAGGAGAACTGATCGAAAAGGTAGGAGGCACTGCAAAGGCCGATTGGGAGAACCATGTCGAAGAAATATAGCCCTTGCCATTTCATACCAAGGAGTTCCCAATCTGAGGGGTGTACAGGGATATTGCGGAAGGCAGCTTTGATGTCCAATTTAGACATATAACAGCCGGGACCACATTCCTGGAGAATGGTGATGGCATTATCGAGTCTGATATATTGAAGGGAGTAGTCTTCAGGGGAGATGTGGGCATTCACGCTAGTGGGGTGGTGTTTGGGATATGAAAGGTGGAAAATGGTCCGCCATTCAGGGGAATGCTTTTTGGGGATAGCTCCAATAGGGTAAACTTGAAAATTAGGGAAGGGGGAACCAGGAAGGGGCCTGCGTGTGGCCTAGAGTGACTTCTTTCAACATGTTCTGGTCGATTATAGAAGGGGGGTGGTCCTTTGCAGAGGGCAAATTGGGATGTTCTTGGGGAACCCTGCGACCCGCATAGCCAATTTTGAAGCCCTCTGAGAAGCCAGTGATAAGGTGATGGACAGTGGACTGGTCTGGATGGTCTTGGAGATAGGATAGGAGCTTGGGGATGTTGATTGGGGTGGGAGGGGAGAGATGGGAAAGGTATTTAGGGATGGCTCTGGGATGAACTGCTTGAGCCTGAAGCTGATCGAAGGCGGTCGTCTCGGTTGCGGGATGGTTTGGAGTGGTCTTGGGCTGGGTGGGTTCCCGAGCATCCTGGCTGATTACAGCGGTGCTGGTAAGGGGCATGGGTTGCGGGCGCAGGGACGGCCTTGGTTGTAGTTGTAGCATATTTCCGATTTGGGGGTGTCCCGGGACCTAAGGGTAGAAAGAGGGCACGAGTCACCGAAGTGGTCTGAGCTGCCGGAAACACGACACCCCGATTTGGGGAGGCCCGTAAAGGTGTCCAGATAGAGTTGGACATCGCGTTCCCCCCACCCAAGGGAAAGGTTGTGAGAGGCAGGACCCGGGAAATTTCCGCGCCGCGTCCCTTATTAGTTGCTGATAAGCGATTAACTCGGCGGCGCGTGAGGGGTAGGCCGAAACCAGTACCGAGGAAAAAATAGCGAACGCATCGAGCCAGTTATCGATGGTGGAAATCCGGGGACGTTTAGATGGGGAAGGGAGGGGAATTGTCAGCCCTTGGTCCCCGATCTTAAGCTTGAGCTGGGAATGAAGGGTATCGGTTAGGAGGGAAGCGAGGGGGAGAAGAGAAGCAAAGTCCACGTACTCACCGTTCGTGATGGCTGTGGTCGTGGTTTTGGTTAGGTGACTTGCAATCGAAGGCTGTCGCAAGTCGGGATGTAGTCTTGCGACGTCAGCGGGATTGGCCGGGTTGAAGGGGACGCCAGGTCGTGGAAAACCAGCGAAGAGTAAGGCTGGATGGGAGTTCGGATGATTGGAACCATTAGGTGCTCGGCCATCTTGGATTGGAGGTGGTGGAGGAAGGTTGGGACCGTGTGGTCGGCCATCTTGGGTTGTATGTGGCTGCAGGGGAGGATTGGGACCATCTTGGATTGGGCCATTGATTCCGCCATCTTGGATTGGGCGGCCATCTTGGATTGTAGGAGGAGGATTGGGGCCGGGTGGTCGGCCATCTTGGATTGTCGGATCGTCCGCGAGAGGCCTGGGGTTGATGTTGGAGACTGCGCCATTTTGCTGGGCGGCAAGTCGTTCATCGATGATCGAAGCGATGAGCTGTGCCAATTCTAACTGTCTGGCCTGGTCGTTTGTGTGGTCGGCGCTATTGCTGACAGGGCGTGTTGCCGAGTGGTGGCTTGGTGGGCCTCGAGGCGGGCGATCAGCTGGGAACGGTTACCCGTCTGTAAGAGACTGTGGTGGCCCAGCAGGAGGCGAAGGGTGTCTGTGGACATTGTCCTGAAATTGGTTGCTTCACTGTCCCCGTCGTTCGCTGCTGGGCGATTACGTGTCGCGGTTGTCCTACGGGGAGAAGCTTTTCGTTGTTTAGACATGGTTATGGGGTACGAAGCTACGTAGCTGATAGGGCTTCGAAGGAAACGCTTGAAATATTGGTATTGATGCTCGGAGCAAAAATTGTTATTGATGCTCGGTGCGAAGCGATGGAAGAATGAACTGGGTGGGACGCATGCTATTACATTATAGGTAAGAGCACGAGGGCAACATAAGACAGAAATGACTGGGACCTTTGTTTGATAACATCATACAGAGATTGGCTTACTTTGGACTTTGCTTGAAACTTAAAGATACATTGTAAATAAGGCGACTATATCAATGTCAGGCTTGACCTAGACCTTAAGAAAATACAGAAAGCAAGGCTTGGACTTTGGCCTTGCAAGGATACAGAGGAGTACAGAAATTGTAGTACCCTCTGAGAGTAGCATAACAATAAGCCATACACTTAACAAGTGGGCTAGGAAAAGGGATGTTACACGCCGACAGTGAGTGGCTTTATACAATTGTCTCAGTTCTCATTAACATCAGTTTATCGAATAATAAACTTGAACTAGTCTTTCTAGCACGAGTTTTTATTTCTTCTAGGAAAGCTCAAATCGCTGCCCGCTGCTCGCAAATGCATAAAGCGTCGAAAGCGTGGATATTCTCGTGCGTGTCTGCTAGTAAATTTAATACCGTGAAATAACCGCTTCCCCCTCATTGCCTCGCTAAGAAGCGTAACTGGGGATGACAAGTGGTTTTGTATATTGCTTTGGTGGCTGAAACAATTTATAATTTTTCGAAGATAAAGGATTGAAACTTAATATCAAAACATCAAGAACAACTAACATTAACCTTACATTGTTTCATAGAGATGGCTCTTTTATAGCCCCTTCATTTGTCGATTAAATCATTTCCTTCGCCCAGGTTTACAAAAAAGTTATATAATTATGCAACCTCAACATAAGCTGCAAATAAGATGTTTGAAATGGTAAACAATGAATTTGCCAAAAAAGAAAAAAAATAGACCACAGCAGACCTTCCAAAGGAGAGCTGTTTGGACCCGGACAGTGGAAATTTTCGGTCAAGGGAGTTCTTAAAGGAAATCTGAAGACCGGAAATTTCAAAGAAACCAAACAAGAAATCTACATAAAACGAATATATGTGAGGTAAAACAATACAGAAATATTTGATGGTCCTATGTGTTTAATACAAAGGTAAAAGATAAAACTACTTATACAATTCGAAACGTTGTCGGTTTTTTAAAGTTTTAAAACGTTTTTTAAAAAAATTTTAGCGTTCAATTTAATGATAAAATCGTTTTCCAAATCTCTCCTTTTACAAAAGAATACGGCTGTTAATATACAGCTGTTTGGATACAGCTGTATTGTTACAGCGTATACATGTAATTTCTCTCTTTTGAAATATCACACACCTTCGATTGCAAACTTTTGTACCGGTTAAATACCTTGCCGTTCCTTTTTTTTCAGGTGCAAATAAACAAGCAACTCTTCAGTGATTGAGTGCGGAGTAGTGTAATTTTCAATAACCTGTACCAAAATTTCAGTTATATGATTTTTTTTTTTTCTGTTCGAATGGCTTTCATATCTCGTACTGGAGGAAATAGCTTCGATAACTTTAATTTTAATTTATAAATAATAAAACAACTATTAACTAATTTCCGAATTTCGAAACTATTTCCCATATACTGGGAAATAAAATATCCAGCAGTCAGCTGAACCAGAGAAAAATGTATTTTTATCATGAAATGATAATTTCCAACTTGACTAATTATTGTTACAATTTCGACTCCCTAACATCGACAGACAAGGAGTAAAATCAGTCAGTTGTCCACTTTGCTTGTCGTAAATAGTGTCCGTCATCTAGAGAAAGTGGGCAGTAGTGTTTCTAATTTTGAGGACAGAGAAATCATAAAACATGGAAAAATGTTCAAAGGTTTATCAAAAGCACTGCACGCTTCTTCTGCGAACATGTACGGCAAAATGGCCTTACGCCTTGGTGCCTTGGTAGTTAGTCACCGAGGTTTCTAATTACTATTAAAATAAAAAGATGAAGCAAGAGATTGCATGTTGTAACTGTGTAATCTTTGGACACTGTTTGGTCAGGGTCGATGATCACACGTGTGAACGTTAGAAAATAAAAAGTGAAATTTCTCAGCCTTGCAGAAACAAATAATACAAGCGGCTCGTGACATTTGGTAACAATTTTGAAATATTACTTTTAATCATATTTCGAAATATATAGAAACCATAATATTACCTATACTAATTTGATATGTGACTATATATTTCATCATGTTTTGTTAAATATAAAACCCACCTTTTTGTCCTTACCTTTATCACCACGAAAAACAAACCGCTTAGTCCTATCTCATACACGTAACTGATATCTGACTAATTAACATTATCTCATAGATAACTGATACTTGACTGATTAACATAATGATTACAACATCAGCTGAGCCAATCTGAATGCCATTGTAACTGTCAATCATATTTTGATTTTTGAAATCTTTGACTCCAGAGCACGTTTCCAAATATGGTGCAGGTGTAAAAGACCCTATTTACACCATATATTCGCTTTCAATGAGTATTTGCTAGATCTATCCATTCACTGTTTTAAGTTTTTTCGATCTGTTCGTACAGGAACCTTTACAAATGGCGTTTTACCTGGATTTAGACTTGAAAAATGTCAATGAAATTCGCCCCCTGGTTATTGAAGTTTCTGGTAGAAGCGAAGGTTTGTGAGATTATTCGTCAAAACAGAGGCGTAGCCAGGACTTTTTCAGAGGTACGCACAATCACTGTTTTCAAACACCCCCCCCCCCCCCCCCCCCCACCTCTTCCCCCCACCCTCAAGTCCCAAATATTTTTTTTCCGACTTTTTCAGGTACGCACGTGCGTACGTGCGTACATGTAGCTACGCTCCTGCAAAAGACATGACACTGAACAGGTAAAAGACGATTCCAGCAACAAATGGATGTTCAGCAGCTTCCACCTGTTCAGTGCAGGAAATAAGTAAAAGGCGAATAGACGTGGGCCAATTAAAGTTTGATTTTGAAATCGACAGTGAAAGTGAACCAGTTGGGGTGTTCTTTGAAAAGTTGTTTCCATTATTGACGACATGCTGATTCGTGAAAGAAAAAAAACACAAGAGGAACACAACACAAGGCTACACGCCGTACTTGCGAAGCTCGATGAATTAAAGCTGGTGCAACCCTTAACCCAGAGAAATGCGAATTATCCAAGAAAGAGGTCAACTTCGCAGGAGTCATCATCAATGAAGAAGGTATCAAGTCAGACCCAGCCAAGACAGAGTCCGTACGTGACATGACCACACCCGAAAATGTGGGCGATGTCCGAAGATTTCTCGGTATAGTGAACCAACAAGGGAGGTTCATTCCTCACCTCGCCGAAAGGACGACACCACTTAGGGATCTTCTCAGCAAGAGGAACGAATTATGTTGGGGACGACCTCAGCAACATTCATTCGAAAAACTAAAATAGGAGCCTTTTATAAATATGTCACTCAAATATTAAGTTGGGACCAAGAGTTTCTGTGTACTACATGTATAAGTAATCAGTCGATCATACTGATACACATTTTGACTGAATTTATTTGAAGGCGATGAATTTCCGCGTGCTTAGTGATCAGTCGGTCATATGACACACATAAAACCAAACTTATTTCAAGACACAGAATTTCTGCGTGCTTAGTTGTCAGTCTGTAACTCTTAACCGAATCTTTTTGAAGGCGCAGCAATTCGGCGTGCTAAGCAGTCAGTCGGTCATACTGACACAGTTCAACCAAATTAATTAATTTTAAAGGCGCATGCGCAGAATTTCCGCGTGCTTAGTAGTCAGTCGGTCATGACTGACACACTGATTTTGACTAAATTTATTTGAAGACGAAGAATTTCTGCGTGCTAAGTTGTCAATCGGTCATGACTGACACATTTTGACGGACGTTATTTGAATACGCATAATTTCTGGGGCTCAGTTGTCAGTTAATTAGTCATACTGACACACATTTTGACTGAATATATTTGAAGGTGCAAAATATATGGCGCAGTCATAACAGAATTTCACTTGATTATCAACATGCAGAATTTCTGCCTTTCTCTATCCAGATTAATTGTAGTGAAGTGGTAATGCAATTTTGGGGCCTATCTTACCTGTTAGTCAAGATTCCTTAGTTTTAAACTGCAATTGTACTTGTTAAAATTGGTCTCCAGCAAAAATCTGTAGATTTTATCTGTGAATTTTTGGTGTAAAATCTGACTCAGAATAAATTTAAATTTTTACAACAAACGTTTAACCCTTTTATCCTAATATTAAAATACATATTCTCCTTTCTTGTCTCCATACATTTATTGCAGTAGAAGTGAGGAGAAGTTGTTCAAATATCTTAAGAATTCATCTTGGGTGATCAGATCCTTAATTCTTATGACCTCTCTGATAAATAAAGCATTGATATTACAAGGAGAAATTTGATGTTGATCACTATTGGGGCTTAAAGGTTTCAGACCTCAATTTAGACCTACTAACAGTAATCTGGATGCTCGACATAAATTTTGCTATCTGTCAGATATTCCTATTAATCAGCGGAATTTCTGTTTTTTTCGTACTAAATGGGTATTTCTCGACCAAAAATTGAAATTTTGGAAAACACATTTTAGCTGGAGCGCGTTTGGAATGATAATTGTTAAACCAAAATTGATAATAGATCGATCAGTCAATCAGTCAATCAATCAATCAATCAATCAATCAATCAATCATTCAATCAGTAAAATTCATCATATAAAACAATGTATCGCAATAGGCCTTTCTTAAAAAGGGCTATGTCACCATTTTTAGTGTTCAGCCAAAATACATATTTATATCAGTGGCATCGATAACCCCCCAAAAAATAATGGTCCAGTTTTGTTTAAAATTATTCTACTAATGCTCTAAGAGTAAATGTAGATGTAGATGGCCAAGATTGAAATGGATTGCATCTTGAAAAAAAAAACATTTTAAAACTTTAAAAAACCGACGACGTTTTGACGCTACTTCATGTCATTATCAAGTCAAAAAAAGGTAAAATTGAAACATGAATGTATATGAGGTAAAACAATACAGAAATATTTGGTGGTCCTATGGGTATAATACAAAGGTAAATGATAAAACTACTTATACAATTGGAAACGTCGGTTTTTTAAAATTTTAAAACGGTTTTTAAAAATTTTTTAGCGTTTAAGTTTATGATAAAATCGTTTTCCAAATCTCTCTTTTTACAAAAGAATACGGCTGTTCATATACAGCTGTTTGGATATAGCTGTATTGTTACAGCGAATATATGTAATTTCTCTCTTTTAAAATATCACACATCCTTTGTACCGGTAAAATCATATGATGCCCGATTTAGGGTGTTAGCTCTATTGTACATTGTACACATTCATTGTATTAGGTAAAATTATGTATTCTAATATATTCTATGGTATTGTATTCTATTGTATTGTCGTTCTTTTGTGCTCTAATATTCTATTGTTTTAACAAAAGAATAAGTGTTACCCCTAAATCGCGCATGGTATAGGTTAAATACCTAGCCGTTCTTTTTATTCAGGTGCAAATAAACAAGTAACTCTTCAGTGATTGCGTGCGGAATAGGAAAATTTTCAATAACCTATACCAAAATTTCAGTTCTATGATTTTTTTTTCTGTTCGAATGGCTTTCATATCTCGTACTGGAAGAAATAGCTGCGATAATTTTAATTTTAATTTATAAATAATAAAACAACTGTTAACTAATTTCCGAATTTCGACACTATTTCCCGTATACTGGGAAATAAAATATCCAGCAGTCAGCTGAACCAGAGATCAGAAAAGTGTATTTTTATCATGAAATGCTTATTTTCAACTTGACTAATTATTGTTACAAGGAGTAAAATCGGTCAGTTGTCCCAGTTGGGCAGTTAAGTGTTTCTATCTTTGAAGACAGAGAAATCATAAAAAAAGGAAAAATGTTCAAAGTTTCATCAAAAGCACGCTTCTTCCGCGAACAAGTATGGCAAAATGGCCTCGCCTTGGTTCCTTGAAAGTAAGTCAGCGAAGTTTCTAATTACTATTAAAATAAAGATGAAGCAAGAGGTTGAGTGTTGTAGCTGTGTAATCGTTGGACACTGTTTGGTCAGGGTCGATGATCACACGTGTGAACGTTAGAAAATTAAAAGTGAAATTTCTCAGCCTTGCAGAAACAAATAATACAAGCGGCTCGTGATATTTGGTAGCAATTTTGAAATATTACTTTGAATTATATTTCGAAACATATAGAAACCATTGAATATTACCTATATTAATTTGATATGTGACTACGTGTATTTCATCGTTATAAAACCCACCTTTTTGTCCTTCCCTTTATCAGGGAGAGGCTGTACCTTTCCAAACAAGCTGAGTGATTGGTTAACGAAACAATAGATTAAACAACACAAACAATAGCCCTAGACCTAAACACAATAGAAGCTACAGTACTACGGGGCCAATAAAAATAGAGGTCTGGAAGAGCTACAGTACTACTCCTTTATCACCACCAAAAACAAACCGCTTAGTCCTATCTCATGCACGGTAACTGATATCTGACTAATTAACATTATCTCATAGATAACTGATGCTTGACTGATTAACATTACAACATCAGCTGAGCCAATCTGAATGCCATTGTAACTGTCAATCATGTTTTGATTTTTTAAATCTTTGACTCCAGACCACGTTTCCAAATATGGTGCAGGTGTAAAAGACCCTATTTACACCATAGATTCGCTTTCAATGAGTATTTGCTAGATCTATCCATTCATTGTTTTAAGTTTTTTCGATCTGTTCGTACAGGAACCTTTACAAATGGCGTTTTACCTGGATTTAGACTAAAAAAATGTCAATGAAATATGCCTCCTGGTTATAGAATTTTCTGATAGAAGCGAAGGTTTGTGAGATTATTCGTCAAAAGACATGGCACTGAACAGGTGGAAGACGATTCCAGCAACAAATGGATGCTCAGGAGCTTCCACCTGTTCAGTGCAGGAAATAAGTGAAAGGCGAATAGACGTGGGCCAATTAAAGTTTGATTTTGAAATCGACAGTGAAGGTGAACTAGTTGGGGTGTTTTTTGACAAGTTGTTTATAAGTAGCAGAATGATTATCAATTATTGGACGAGGTTGAGCAAAATATGATGATTTGTCAGTTAACTGCGAGCGGATCAATAGCCCTTATCGTAGATAAGTACGCCACGCCAACATGTCAGCGGTTTCTCGCTTTCTTGACCCTATAGTCTCGTTTTGCTGTTTACGCTCATCGTCATCAGAGGTTCTCGTAAACATCAAAACGAGACTATAGGGTCAAGAAAGCAAAAACTGCTGATATGTTGGCGTCGCGTACTCATCTACGATAAGGGCCATTATAAGTGATCTGCGAAAAATCACGAAATTTTGCAATAGCCGAGTTCATTAATTGTTTTATCATTCGATCACTGAGTTTGTTATTCAATTTAATATTTTTCATAACTGCTAAAACAGAGCAGAAATCTGGCTGCCATTGTAGAGGGCAGGAGAAGAACAATTGTTCGCAGCAAGTAATTTGTACCGTTGTGCGCATGAACATGACTATTCGTAGGCAGTTATTCGCAGGTCACGTGGTGGGCTCTCGGCCAATGAAAAGGAAGAAAAACATGCATCGAAAGATAATAAAACTTCAGGTATCCGTATCCGTACTTCTCAGTGTTAAAATCTTGGATTTTTATGTCATTTTCATGTTATGTTTTCTGTACAGGAGGGATAGGCATTAAAGAATTTGATTCCCAAAAGGCCTTTGTTTACATTTTAGCCACCGTTTTAAATGTATATTTTTTTGTTGGTTAAACATTAGCTCTTAAGGACGTTCGCGCGAAAATCTTCTAACATTGATTTCTTTTTATGTATAAAAGTTTTTCTGCAGGTAGGTGATGGGTTACTCGTGTCAGAAATGCCAAACGTATGGGGGTTCACAGACTTCGTTTCCGAGATAAGACGTCTGAAAGGCGACCCTATTTTGAAAAATTGGTCTTCCTTACTGGATATGACCCTAATGCTTGAATGCTTGTTAGTTTAAAAATATTGCATATAAATCTCTAAAATGCAACTTTCTATGTCAAATTTTATACGACTAGGTCTGTTAAGCAAATTAATTAAATCTATAAATCCAATCTTTAAAATCGACAGCATTTGCAAACTCTGACAGCCAAACGTCGGCAGGATAAACTTCGTACATCGATTTTTTTGTTCATTTTTTCACAATCTGTCGAGAATTGGAGAAGAAAACTATCTATCAAAAAAAATGTTAGTCACCGACCATTCAAGCGAGTTAAATCTAAACAAACTTAACGCAACGGCCTCAGCCCTTAGATGTGCTTTGATTTCTTACACGCTTGTGCACAACGTAGCATGACATTGCGATATGAATTGCGTGTGCACTAAGGATGCGCATAAACAATTAGCCCGAACGTCCTTAAGCAATAATTTTTAGAAAGCCGAACGAGACTGGAGAGGTTTGTACTACGGGCGATGTTTAAGCCACATATCCGATCCATGGTTTTGCCTTTAGTGCAAAGTTGAACACTACACTGTACATCTTGTTAAAATAGTTGTTGTTTATGTATTTTCGTGGGATATTTCCAGCTTCTTTCATTTCATTTTATGAAATTATTTAAGCATGAATGATTTGAGGACGTTCACAGTACTGTGTGAAAGTACAACTTACACTTGCTAACCGATAACGTGTATTGCAAAGAAGCCTGGGGTCAATTTAATAAAACTTTTACACTTGTAATTTACAAGTGTAGCTATTGTTTTCAACCTTTGAAACAATGGCTGCTCTTTTAAATTACACTTGTAAAAGTTTTATTAAATTGACCCCTGATTAAATGTTAACTTTGTTGTTGTTGTTCCAAATTTTTATCTGTACTATTTATAATTGTTGGTAAAACATCCAAGTGCTAGCTCAACTAAAAGAAACAGTGCTTTACGCATTTACAAAAAACTTGTCTTTCACTACATAAAGAAGAAGCGAATCGACGAGCTTATAATGTTTTTACTTGGCTGTATGTAAAGCTGCCATTCACCACCCGTGAACTTGGGGCAGTACGCAGCTCTTACAAGGTCTTCTCTGATTTGCTGAGAAAACAATAGAACAAACAACACAACAATGGACCCTAGCCCTGAAAAACAATAGAGCGGCGTGATATCCAGGTCCAATGAAATTAGAGGTTATTAAGAGCTGCGTGGTATCTGGTGAACTTGGCATTGCTCTTGGAAATCATGCATTGCGCGCGTACCCTACAGATTATTCACTAATCAGCTAGCAGATAACTAAATAATCTGGGCCGAGTTGTTCAAAGCTTGATTAGCACTAATCCTGGATTAACTGTCAACAGAACATATGAGTTGTCATGGTAATTAACCCTGGATTAGCGCTAAACGTCCTTCGAACAACCCGACCCTGTAGGATGAGCTGATTTCCACTTAGCCAATGAGAAGACAGATAGTGACTACAATTAATAATAATAAAAGTTATTTCGTCTGCTCAATGTGAAAAATGTAAAGATGGACAGAAACTGTTCGTGGAAACAGCTTAGCCGTGTTTCTGATGAATCTTTATTCATCATTTCCCCTAGCGCACGCTGTCTCTCCATTCAAGTCATGAACGTACTGGTTGCGTCTTAAGGAAGGAAAACTCGCTAACGGTCCTCGCCCGACCGCGCTAAAATTCCTTCAAAGAAACAGCAATCAAAACATATATATTTGCTAAAGGAGCATTCACAAAGATACATCATCCAGATTGCATCCACACGAAGGAAAACTCGCTCAAGGTCGCCAATCGACCAAACAAAAATTCCTTCGAACTAAACCGCAACCATACCAAAAGGCTGTCTTTATACTTTACTGCATGACAAAAAGCTAAACTCTAAAGGGAGATCGCACAAAAATTCATTCGCTACCCGTCGTAGTAGTTTATTAACTACAACCATTATAAGAATGAAACGTGCACGTGTCTGGCGATCGTAAACACTACCTTCTTTGAGTTTTCTAGCTTACACCGAAGTTGATCTCTTAAAGCGCGAGCGTAGAAGCTGAGGACTTGGGGACTTTATTAAAACTTGAGTTACTAAAACTCCAGGCCCGCATAAGAGTTACTCCCTTTGGAGATCTCTACGCTCGACGAAGCTAACGGATATTATAGACTATCTATCAGCTATTTACGATCAACTATCGACGGTTGTTTTTTCTCACATACAGAAAATATCCTGAAACTCTACTTGTTAGAGAATATTCATATTTTCCCCGTGAAAAACGCCGTCAGAACTTCTGTCATTTTGCTTAATTACAGTCATGTACTGGTTGCGCCTTAAGGAAGGAAAACTCATCAATGGTCGCCGCTCGACCGCGCTAAATTGCCTTCAAACAAACAGCAATCAAAACATATTTGCTAAAGGAGCTTTCACAAAGATACATCATCCAGACAGCATCCACACGAAGGAAAACTTACTCAAGGTCGCCAATCGACCAAACAAAAATTCCTTCGAACTAAACCGCAGTCATACCCAAAAGCTTTTTCTATGCCTACTGACAAAAAGCTAAACTCTGAAGTCAGATCGAACACAAACTTCATTCGCCACCCGTAGTAGTTTATTAACTACAACCATTATAAGAATGAAACGTGTCCGGCGATCTTAAACTACCTTCTTTGAGTTTCTAGCTTACACCGAAGTTGATCAGTCTAAAAGCGCGAGCGTAGAAGCTGAGGACTTGGGGACTTTATTAAAACATAAATACTAAAATTCAATTTCGATGACAACATGGTAATATTTTGTTTTACAACAACCTGTAAATGACCCATGATTGGTGAACGCATTTATTGCGAAGGAGGACAGGATTGAGTGACAAGGCCTATAGACGTTTGCGTCGGAGACTAGCACGCAGGGGGCACGTGTGTCGTTGCACCCTGGCGATCGCTCTTAGGAGAACTTTACTCATTGGAAATTAAATCGTCGTTGTTTTTTTCTTAACATGGAAATTGCGAGGAGTTTTTCTTGACGCGTTTTGTGTTACCCTAGTTTTGAGCAAAATGCAACACACTATTTTTTCTGAATACAGATACTACACATTTCAAATGCAATATTTAAGTTGATTAATGCCCTTAAAACTGGCTATGTGTGCGCCTTCCCCTTGTCTTTGAAAAACACAGGATATTAAAAAACTTTGGTTATTTGTATAAATTATGAAGTGGAAGAAAGACCGTTTGTCTACTGCGCTGATACCTTTTTTATAATATATTTAGATGAAAGGTTTACCAGAATTTTTCATTTTAATAGAGGAATCCGAACCCAACTGTTTAGTAGAAGTAGATAATGTCTAAAAGCTTGGAAAATGTGTTGCTGTTTTGCTTTCTTCAATATTTAGCGTCCACAAGCATTATTAAATAGTCCACTGAAAACATGAGGCTCTTATGGCGCTGTGATGGACGCACGCGATAGAAGCGCGAAGGAAAAGGTGTGTAAGATATTTCTATTCATCCCGCCATCCTTCTTGTTACAGACGTATATGACGGCTCTGTTAAGCTGACGTTCGTGGGAGTAAAGCGCGAGACAAGCCTGGCCTGAGGATATCTGCGTTGGAGGCAACCCTAAGGCGCGACCAAGACTTAGACATCTGCGTTGGACGCAACCCTAAGGCGCGACCACGACTAAATGCCAATTGTATTGAGTACTATTCTGCCCTGTTTTGCTCGCCCACCTGGCGAGGTATACAAGGCTTACCAAACCTAATAAGTATCAGATGACAATAAAATTTAGTATTTTGGCATTTTTTGAAAGTGCAAGTGAAGAATGAAGATGAGAACAAACAGTACGAGCCCTAAGGTGTTTGCGTTGGAGGCAACCATAAGGTGCGAAGACGAGTAAATGCGTATTATATTAGCTTTTTAATGAAAAGTTTTTGGTTGAAGATCGATAATATTTTAATCACCAGAACATGAGTATTCATATCGTTTCCGTTAAGTGTTTGTTGCAATATCCGTAAATGTTTCCCTATTTTCGACAAGTTATTTACTCATTTTATCCACCTGTTACATACCCTCCTATTGTAAAACAATAAAAATGCAAACAATGAAACGTTTCCTACGTTTATTAGTTCTATACTTAAAGGTTAAAGGAAATTTGTTTTGGTGTTTAAAAATCTATGCAATAAGACTTATATAACATGAGACATTTTAAAAACTTAAAGGTTGATTGTAACTTGTTCCTCTTGCTTAGACTGTTTATGTGATAATGGTCAAACGATACTTTCTCCTGGTATGATGTTGGTACACAGCAGGCGTTGTGTTTCTAGGAAGCTAATGGTCCTAGTGAAATAGATGATGTTTATCCTAAAACTAATAATTATTTCCGGAGATTGCTATTTGTAAAAAGGTGTCTTGTCTCTTACCAAGATGAAATTCTAGCTTAACCGTATTTCACTGAGCGACTCTTGTTGATAAAAACATTTACGGTATTGAATCATTTACCTTATTTTTACTAATTTTCGCAAAAATTTGGGAGCTGTATTTCGCGAGTATTAATTTTCGCGATTCCAGGTAAAAAGTGAACAAAAATGTATTTTATTTCTCGATTTTGCCATTTCTTTAATCTAAGAGAATGTTCACAAAATAGCTATATAGAAGAAATTAAATCTTAAATGTTACTAGTAACAATTAAGAATAAAAATTAGCGATAATAGTTTAAAATTACGTTTCGATGACTCACTCACAAGACTTTAGTTACACGAAAATGATAAGTGAGTCATCGAAACGTCATTCTAAACTATTATCGCTAATTTTTATTCTTAAATGTTACTAGCACCTGGAAATTAAATCCAAATGCCCAATTAAATCTAACTACAAGGAGCCTACAAATGGAACATTTGATGACTGTACCAAAGAGGCTTTGGCTGACCTACAGGCGGCTGAAGATAACAGTGAATCGGAGGAAGAGTGCTAGACGAAATCAACACCAGAAAGGAATGATTCTTAAGAATTTTAAGGACAGAAGTGACAGTTTTAATTCAGGACAATCATCAACAAGTCTGTGACTCACAACCTGTATAATATGGTATTAAATTTCGCGATTTTAATTTTCGCGCTCTCTTTTTTTCGCGAGTAATAATTTTTCGCGATTTTTTCCAAAATGCAAAAATCGCGAAATTTAGTAAGAATAAGGTACACCCCCTAACTGGACTACCAGCTTGGCGTCGACAGCCAATCGGGTGTGTTGAAGAACCTCGACACCTTTGGTTTTTCTGGGTTGTGTAACGAATTTCAAATGTAATTTTCACTCCTATCTTTTCAACAAATGTGTAAACTTTTACGATAAATCTTTACCGTGTAATTTTTATTTTTCTCTTAATATAGTTTTGTTTTTGCTGAGCGTTTCCGAAACGTTAGAGAAATTTTTCGACACTAAGAAACATATCAAAGGAAAATATGTTGGTGATTTGGTTCGGCCAATCATGGTGAGGTTTACGTTGCCAGTACGTTACTGTTTGATCCAACTCTCAGTCCAAATAAAAGCTACGTGAGAAACTTTCTGAGCAGATTTTGAGTAGACACTGAGCTGTAAAGTTGTCAGTCCAAGTACATTGCGGAGAATAAAAGGCAGTCAACCAGAGAAGGCCAGTTTATTGGTTTTATGTAATGGAACCAGCTAATCCCCCGAAACGTTCTTTAAATATGAAAGTTAACCGACATGTAGACATTTGGTTTTCAAAAAAAATAATAATACTGCCGAGGTAGTGGACTTTGTGAAAATGAAGAATGAAGATGGCAATAAACTCAAAGCATATATCATGCAAAGTTCGGAATATGAACACGGGTCATATTGGTGGGAGGCGGGGGCTAAGTAGCTAGGGTATCTTCACAATAGTGTAAAATTCTGTATTCTCCGCCTTCAACACCTCTTGCACATCTTCCTCGGGATGAGCCCTACAGGACATTTGCGTTGGAGGCTACCCTAAGGCGCAACGACGTGACTAAATGCCAATTATTGAATACCATTCTGTTCTGTTTTGCTCGTCCGCTTGGTGAGGTATACGAGGCTTACCAAATCTAATTAGTACGTGAGATGGCAACAAAATTTCGAAATTTTTGTGAAACTTGATGAAGAATGAAGATGAGAATCAACTCCAAGCACATATCACGCAAAGTTCGGAATTTGAACACGGGTCATATTGGTGGGAGGCGGGGGCTTAGCTAGGGTATCTTTACAATAGTGTAATTTTTTTTTAACACCTCCGGCATTGCTTTCAAACATAATATAAATAGGAGACTAACTTTGAGGTAAACTTTAAAACAGCGAGGAAAGTTCTACGATCATCAGTGGTGAGATATCAATGTTTTTTATTTATTTCCTTTACTTAAGATTATTTGATTATTAGCTATTAGTGAGTTTCCTCATGAGAGAAAAATTGTTAATTGAATGTCTATTTTAACTACCAATTTGTTTTCTATCTTTCCCGTTGATTTTGTAAAAACGAGCAGATATATTTAAGTAGAGCATCAACAAGAACTCTCCAAGTAATCAAACCGGGCTTTAAGAGGCCAGAATATTTATTTGGTTTAGGGACGGACCATTAGATTTTTGAAGGGGGGGGGGGGGGGGGGGTTGGGCAATTTTTTGGTGCAGGATATTTTTTTCTACGCTCGAGAGTGTGCAGGATTTTTCTTTTTGCCATGATTTGCTTACATGATATTTTTTTGCGAGTCTATATGTTTTAATGCCTGACACATATACGTGTTAGGAATACTAGAAAGGCCATACTAGAAGACAGGAATACTATAGCAAGTCAGATCTGATGTAACAGCAGCTTGATAGCATGAAGCCTGGCCGCGGTGTTGTAACTGCCCCTACAATTTTCTTTACACCAGCCCCCTGTTGATGTCGCTTCCACAGCCCATCGTAGTACACCCAACCATCTTACAATTACACGAGCGGCGCCGGAAGTATAATGTTGGTGGGGCGAATCTCCTGTTCCGAGCGCCGAATGCGCGAGCTTCTAGGGGGGTCCGGGAGCATGCTCCCCCGGGAAATTTTTGAAATGAAACTCTCTGAAATGCTATTTCCAGCGTTCCTGAGACCGCAGAAACAGTTTCCAAGGCCAGCTTTGAGTTCAGTTTAATTCTCATGAAAAGTGTATACGAAACACTTTCTGAAACTTGGGTGTAACTCCATTTTGGTTGTTTGTTCAAAGTAAATTCGACTGTCACTCGAATATTCTCTGTCAATTCTTTTCAGTATGGGAAGGCTTTGGAAACGAATTTTCCAAAGCGATTTTCTCTGTCATTAGAGGCAGAAAGAAACTGATTTCCAATATCAGCCATGTTCAATTTGTCCGGTTAATGCCATGTCTGGATAATGCAATGATTTAATCTTTCTTGTGACATAGTTTGTTCGTAGATATATGTCTTGAGCCTTCTTAGGGCAGAGGCCGAGCGCTAACTCACAGCATTGATGGATTTGTCTGATGGATTTGTCAGTAGCTGGAGTCCGATAGCTGACGTCCGAGTAACTCAAGGGGTATTGAAATGCTTGGTTCACAATATCCAATCTCCAGTCTAAAGTCATTCAGAATATCTCCGATGCTAAAATTGTAGGCTTTTGATTAATTAACGGAATTTTTATTTTGCAAACTCTAATGCATTAAAGCGCCCCGCCATCAGATCTGGTCAAAGGATGTTGCTACACTATTCATCTCCGCCCACCGCCATTTTGAGCTGTCGAAAGTTGGTGGGGCAAATGCCCCACCTGTCCCACCGGTAGCGCCGCCCCTGCAATTACAAGCTTGTTGTACAACACATAAACAAAGTATTTCTCATCCATTGAGATATACATGTACCTACAATGCCACTGTACAACTATAAAAGAGCCATTCCTTGTGTCAGAAAATATCTTACATGCTTATGAAATCAGCTATTCTTTTTAAAAAAGCCTACAAAGAAACACAACTTACGTCGGGTCAAAAATAAACCATTGTTATTAGCTAAACTAAACAAGCCAATGAAAAGATAGAACATTTGATCCTCCCCAAGTACATATAGGTTGCTAACATTCTACAACGTCAGTGTGATTTATTTGTGTTCTGACCATCTGCTTCTGGATATAAAATATTGTTCTAAAAATATAAAGCTTTGCAGGAATTTTGTTTCCTGGGGTTTTTGTTTTGCACGGTATTTTTTTTTGCAGTTCAAGGCCGTGCTCGAATTTTTTTTTGGTATCTGCCCAACCCCCCCCCCCCCCCTCAAAAATCGAATGGTCCGTCCCTTACTCACTATTAAACAAGAGCCTCGTGCAAACAATGTGTTACTTGCTGTTACTATCACAAGAAACTGAGTTATTTTCGGGATAATACAAATGTTGTTAGCGGTAGATGTTATCAGAATGATTCCCCGAAGGTTTCGTTGTGTTCAGTTCATTTATCAAAACTTGAAGTTTACCCGGTGTTTTGTCTTATGACCACAACTATAAGTGAACATGGTAAGTGGAAGCTACAATTATTGTCGTTAATATTGTCGTTGTCTTGTCGTTAATGTCGTTAAAAGAAAATAGGAATAGTAGAAAAATAAAATGGGACTGTACAAGACTTTGTGTAAGCCACTAATCATTGATTTTGTATTGTTATGGACGAATTCTTAACCAAAATAATGACAAATTGTTAGACGTCGTGCGATTGGAAGAAAGTAGTTATTAGTTAAAATATAATTCAGTATTAGTGAAAGCTTTTGTGATGAACACCTTCTCATCAGTAAGCAATCATTACGCATGGTCGGTCCGAGTGTTCTACTGTGTTACTACCTAACAATACTAAGCGTGGGACGAACTTGATGTTTTCTAACTTCAAGAAAGAGTGGGTGATAAAATTCGAACAATTGAAGAGTTAAAGAACATCTTATTAATCTGTCAAAAGTGTATTTTCGTCATTGGGCAACTAGACTGCCATCTGTACGTATACGAGTGTTTTACCAGAAAACAATTGTCAGAATTTATAACACAGTGTTCAGCAAACTCGGAAAAATTGGAGGCGATGTATAGCAAAATGCATAAGAGAAACTATGTGTAAATGTTAAGTGCTTTCAAACCCCGCAGTACCTTAAAGAAAGAGTGGGTAAAAGTGTATTTTCATCATTGGAAGTATACCTTTCATCACTGGACTGCCAAGTCTACGAGTGTTTAACCCACTAGATGAAACATTGTCAGCATTTATAACCATTTTACTCGCCTGTTATGGTACTGAGACAAGAAACTGAGATCAACAAACTAGAAAAATAGAAGACAATGAATAGCAAAATACATAAGAGAAACCGTGTATAAATCTTAAGTGCTATTATTATAAGCCCCGCCATACAATTTTGTCCCCGAATGGTTATGATGATCGAACTGAATTCTTATCCTGATAACAGCATTCAGTTTGAGCTGGTGAAGTTTGGTGGAAGGAAGTGATATTGGTTAAAATTTTATTTTAGGTTATAACGTCGTCTTGTTCGGCAGTTACGCATTTTAAATATACAGTTTGTACCCGATTATTTGTCTTATGAACACAACTATAAGTGAAGTGGAAGCTACCATTATTATCGTTAATCTCAAAAAAATATTAGGAAACGCGAGGAATACTAGATATAATTTAACTGGGACTGTGTGCGCATTTTTGTAAGACACTTAAATTATTGATTTTGGATTGTTATGGACGTCGGATTCTAAACAAATTAATGACAAATTGTTGGACGTAAAAGTGGAGGAAAGTAGTTATTAGTTAAAATAGACTTCAGTATTAGTGAAAGCTTTCGTGATTAACACCTTCTCAACAGTAAGCAATCATTATGCATTGTCGGTCCGAGTGTTCTACTGTGTTACTACGATACTAAAACTGAGGCGAACTTGATGTTTATCAAAACGTATCGTTGTATCGATTAAAGGAAAATCAAAATAAAGTCAATATTAAATGATTTTAAATTTTATTCCGTGATAAATTTTTTTCTCAAAATCCTAACTTCAAGAATTCAAGAGTGGTGATAAAATTCGAACAATTCAAGTGTTAAAGAACATCTGATTGAATCTGTCAAAAGTGTATTTTCGTCATTGGACGACTAGACTGCCATCTGTACGAGTGTTTTACCAGAAAACAATTGTTAACTCTTGCTAAGGCTCTGGCAAGAAAGGATCGATAAAATTACAAAAGTGATAGAAAACTGGTAATGTAAAAAACTTACCCTACTTGGGAAGATAACAGCAATAAAAAATTTCCTTGTGTCTCAGCTGGTATACATTTAATGACACTTCCCACTCATAATGATTTGTTAAAAAAGGTATACAATCGATCTGCTCTTTGACTTCTTATGGGATGGAAAGGGAGGTAAAATCCAAAGACGAGTAATGATCAACGAAACCGATGAAAGAGGGATAATACTTTAATAGGTCGTTAAAAGCCAGTTGGATAAGGAAATACCTCGAACCTGGAAAATGGAAAATGAAAATTCGTTAGCCTCGAGAAACTAGGGGGCAGTTTTTTTTTTCGGAGCCATTTTTGTTTCTTTTTGGATGAAATTTACTGTTACAGTGAATTTTTTACTGTCAGTGTTATAATGCCTAAAATTTAACTGTTTTATGTTGCAGGGCCCAAAAATTAAGTGTTAAGTGTTATCGAGGTACCCCCATTTCTTTAAAAAGAAAACTTATTTTTCAGTGTTCCTGATAGCCAAGTCATGCAGAAGTTGCGTTTGACAATGCTTGTTTTTCTTGTCTGCTTCTTTATTGTTGGCTCATCCACTGGTAAGCAAGTCTTTTTATTACTATGAATTTCATAATCTGCATAACTAAAATATTTGCTGGTGACACGAACTTTCAATTTAAATACGCAAATGTGTTTAAGGGCGCTTACCATTTGTCAGAACTCGCCAGACAGACCAATCAGCTTGTAACAAGAATGCGGCATTTTTGCAGACTTGTTCCTACAATTCCATCAAAAAGGTTCATACTATTTCCGAATTGACCAGTCTGTCTGACCAGTTCTGACAAATAATGGAATAATATTTAAGAATTGAGTGGTTCGGCCGGCCAGTTCTGACAAATGGTAAGCGCCCTAAGTTTATGTAAAATGAAATGGACAGGCCTTGACGTAAAGAGGTGTAGAAGCTATAAAAGGGTGCTGACGATTGACATATATCACACATAACGATTGGGTTGTTAATATACATGTAAAGTTCCAAACATTATAGAAAACGTTGTGGGTTGCCTTGCGGTGTAAATAAACAAAGTAATGCACATAGATTTACCGCGAACATGATTCGTTTCGCTGAATTTCGAGGTAAAACCAGTTATATATCAAAAACTACACTGGAAAAAGGAGCAAAGTTAGATCGTACCTTGTTTCGTTAATTACATTTTCAAATTAATGGAAAAATACCTCGCTATCGTGAAAATGTGTTGAATTTCAAGATGATTTTTTTAACGGAAAGCAAAGCTTCCGATCGAATTTGGTCACAAACCTTTGCATCAATAGCACAAAGAAACAGTGAATTAAACAGTTTCCAGTCAACGCCTAAAAATTCTCAGGCAAGTTCATCACTTTCATGACAAAATAATTTTTACGGAACGAAAACACTAGCGTTTACTCTGCCACGGTGGAGTAAGTCAGATGATCATCCCCATTTACGTAACATTTCATCTCTTTTCTGAGCTCTCTTATCTCAATTTGAAGATAAACAGCTATTCATCAAGAAGTTTTCTTTACATTTCGAAGAAATGTCTGTCCATCCCGTTAATCGGAAAAACAAACCTCCTAAAAATCGAAAAAAGGACTGAACGCGACACTATTATTTTTGGTGAAACACAAGGAAGCTGTATGTGACGTCCTATGATCTTTGCCCCCATGCACCTATTCTGATATCCATAAAATCGAGAGTATTCACAGCACGGATATGGTGTTACCCAGCTACAGTTGAATTCGGCATGACATCCAAGTCGTCAAAAAATGATGTTTCCTTTCTTTTTCCATTTTTATTTTCAGCCACCCAGAAAGAGATATCGAAAAGAGACGACTCGGGATGTTTATTGGGGTTACCCTTCCTTTGTACGGAAGTCTGTTATGGGAAGTATGGCTGTTTCAGCCGTCATCCATACTACACTTTGAGTCTCCAGTTGCTGCCACAAAGCCCGGATGAAATTGGTACGAAATTTTTGCTCTTTACAAGGTCCAACCCAGAGTCCTTCCAACTTCTTAACGACGAGGATACGGACAGGCTGGAGAACTCGAACTTCGACATCACCAAAAGAACGATCTTCGTCGTCCATGGGTTTACAGGTAAGATGCATGTTACAGATATATGGCGCAAGGGTTATGCATACAGCAACGTTTACACAAATGTTGGCTTGGATCGGTTGTCTCTGTGGACAGCTTCGAGCATATTTTTTGGCTGTTATGTTGTTAGCCTATGTAGATCAAGGAACTATCCTATGGCTTTTTCTATGCAACAGGATTGAATACCAGTGTTTATTAAGACTAAACTGCTGATTTGCAATCACCACCGCAACGGTTAAAGTGAGTAAAACAACGATGAGTTGACATCCAATTAACTGATGTAATAAAAATATATTTTTGCTACATATCAACGACTACTGGCTACTATTAAAAGAAAGTCTTAAGCGCATTGTTCACCTGTGGGAGTGGTATGTATTTTCTGCGGTACAAATGTGTAAAATGACATCACAGTAGTCTGGTGACGTCATAGTATTGAATTGATGACGTCATAATCATGACTAGCAAGAAGTAATAAAGAAGTATCTAATGCCCCTTGATTAACACTGGATGTTAATTTAGAAGCCTAGACAAGAGTAAAAAGATAATAAAAGTCCTAGAAATTTACTGACAGAAAATATTGTACGTCCTGGGCGTTTCTCTTGATCAGTGGAATTGAACAAGTCTGGCCTGTTTGTCATAAAAAAATGAAATCTTTTACAGTTGCGGAAACGAAGGAGCACGGCTTCCTAATTTCATCTTTTAACCCTCTTACAATCAAGATCAATTTACAAAAAAAGAAATTCCTCTTCGTCCTGTACATTTTTGGCTTTTTGGCTAATCGCTGACAACAAGCGAGCACGGACTTCTATATGTAAAGAAATGGTTTCGCGTACTGCACGAGATTTTGCAGACACGCCCTAAGTTTTTCTACATTTCCGGAACTAAAAAACAAACAAACATTCCGGAAACCGGGTAATTTGCTCATTCTCGTGGAATTTTACTTGCGTCACTGTTTCGTAATCGAAATCGGATAGTTACGTATTGCGGAATATTATTCAATATCATTATCTTAGCCACCATTTTACTAACAGGTGCGGTGTGTGAAAATAACCTTTCAAACAGACGAAATATCAGGTGCTTTATATTATGCTAAAAACGTTGAATTTTACGGTACAGCCTTACAGTCTTGTCGATCTCAAGCTGGTAAACAAAACGTATCAATCTTGCCTCCACACGACACTTTTTTGTGACTTCGTCAGTATGTAGTCCGTACAGTAGCATGAAACAAAAAGCGGTGCCGACGAGTAAATGCTTATTTGAAAAAGTACAGCCCTCTTTTAGGTTATAAACATGATAAATAAACACACAACATTTCCTCTGACTATAGATTTTTTTTCTATTCAGAAAGCTACGCTGTCCAATATGCCCCGCGGATGGTAAAAGCTCTTCTGGAACGAGAAGATTGTAACGTGATATTTGTTGACTGGTTCAATGGAGCGACGTTACTATATGCACAGGCTTCTGGAAACACACGGCTTGTTGGGGTTCAGATAGCAGTGCTTATAGAGTTTATAATTTCCAGTTATCAGGTTTCTCCCGACGTGGCTGATCAATTCTACATTATTGGGTTCAGCCTTGGAGCACAAATTGCAGGACACGCTGGCAGGCATCTGCGGGAGAATAACATGGTCCTCGGCCGTATAACTGGTAAGATATTCCATGGGAGTGGTACTTCCTACAATGGGGATATATCGCTGGATAAGGTCGCATTTTTACTATAAGAAGCAAGGGCTGACAACTGCGTAGAAAACGTAACGCAACAATGGCATGATTGAGACCAAACCGAAAGTTTAAATGCAACCGTGGATAGCTATTTCGCCGTTATTGTGGCTCATCAGCACAGTGTAGCAACAAGTTCGAGTGACTAACCTGTCTCAATCATGCCATTGTTGCGTTACTTTTTCTACGTAGTTGTCAGCCCTTGCTTCTTATAGTGTTTTGTTTATTTTTGGCTGATCAGATCTCTTATAGATCCTACGTATACCAGCAGCATTTTCGTTCACGGTCCTTTGCATTTTACGACGGAATTAAATATACCCGGCATAGTAAATCGAACTCAATCGAACTCAATCGAACTCAATCCGTGGATTGAGTTAGATTGAGTTCGGCAATCGAACGAAATTGAACACCGGACTTTCAGTGAGTTCGATTTCCGAACAAATCGAATTCAATCGAACAAATCGAACTCAATCGAACTCAATCCATCTGATTGTGTTCGACTGAGTTCGGAAACCGAACTCAATCGAACACAATTAAATGGATTGCGTTCGATTGGCTCTGGTAAACCTATACAAAGAAAGCCCAAAGCAAGTCCATCAAAGCAGGTTTTTCTTGTGCTTTTTTGCAATTTATTCAATAACAGAAACCCCATTATACAAGATTAGCGACGGGTGATTTGCGTCATCAGTATGGAATTTCTCAAAGTAAATCGCAGACGCTCTCTCGCGCGAACGCCCCTAGCGGCCGTGAGCGATGAGAGGCGGCTGTATTCGCAGGCTAGTTTGCGTAGTGCTTTTAGATGCTTCACTTAACAACTTTAAAATCGTCAAAATAACTCAAATAGTTAATATAAATTGTTTTTGAAAATAGATTTAACAAAATCCACGCTCGCCATATGGCTTGAACCACTTTACCGAAGCCTCTAAACAATGATTGAATTCATTCTTTATAACTGAAAAAATCTTGAGAATCACCGTCGCCTGCCGGGGAGCTGGAACATATATACGCAACCGCTTTTGAAGCGTGCGAAACTTTCACCAATATGCCCTTAATTTGTGTCTATAAACAAAAGTAGTAGCAGGAGCAGATGGTAATTGCCTCCAATGGATAGCGAGTTACCTCAACCTCCCCCCCACCCATCCCCTCTCCCCTCTCCCCAGGGAAATATTTGAATAATGTGCATTATGCTTAACACAAACACAACTCCATTACAAGGTGACGTTCTGCCATAAAGGACATTTTTGTCAGTGATGAACAACTCCATATCCGGGCATAAATTACTCATATACCATGCTTTAACCATTTCGATCGAAAAAAAAAAAAAACAGAAAAGAAATAGCAAACGTTGCTTTACCCAAGGAAAAAAGCAGTGAAATGCCATATTCATTTAAAAGGTCCTCCTTTAGATCATAGGTTCAAACGTTAGAACCACCTTTTATCTTCATCATCATCATCATCATCATCATCATCATCATCATCATCATCATCATCATCGAAAATATCATACACTAGCTTGCATTCACTTTGGGTTTCTTCCACGGCTTCATAAGAAAGTAATTATAATATAACATCCGACTGAGGATGGATTCTGGGAGTAATTAAAGAGACACTAAAATACGTTGTGCGTGCGAGCCGTTTCTAATCGAAACTTGAAATGTTCAGGTTAAAAAGTCGCAATTTATTGTACAATTCCTTTGTTTTGAAAATTCCAGGTTTAGATGCTGCTGGCCCATACTTCATCAACACGGATCCTGCTGTTCACTTGGAGAAAACCGATGCTAAATACGTCGATGCCATTCACACCAATGACGGAATTGCCGGATTCCGCGAACCCTTTGGCCACATTGACTTTTTCCCAAATGGTGGTATTGCCCAGCCTGGATGTATAATTAATAACATTGGTGGTGAGTTGTTTTGCGGTATATAAACAAGCTATGAGCCAACTCGTGAATACGACACGCTCTAAATAAAAGATTATGCACACTTTTGGACACACCCTCTACTTGGCGATTTGTCCCATTGATCCCCCACCCTCTGCGTCCAAATTTCAACCACACCCCGCCAAACGCCGTCCCCATGGGTAAGGCAGGTGACAATTACATATCACGGGCTTAAGGTGGCTGAACACAGTTTCACTGTACCTATGCGTCATTGATTGTCATTTTAAAACCACTAACGTCTGGGCGCCCAAAATTGGTGAGGCAACCAGCTATATATTTTGATATTTTTGTTTAGCTTTTAGGGTGTTGCCATGGCAACACGGTGGATTGTTAATCAGCCTACAATATTTGGTTTCGTTTATTTTCAGAAAATCTAGTCATTAGATTTTGTCCATCGTTTGTCTCCAACTCGTAGAAATATTCGCATGTTAACTTTGGTCTCATATAATTTTGACAGAGGGATATTCCGTAATTTGTGGTTTAATGTTTACGTTTGATAAAAATCTCCTTTGTTAGATTTCACATATTTAATGGCAGGTGAGTTCGGCATATTCGTAACTATTATTGTGCCAAATTTCGTGAAATTCTAATGATTGGCTTCGTAGAAATCAGCACGTTTCCGAGGAAAGTCGCTAAAACATCCAGTCACAATTTTTTGGTCAACTGCGCATGCGTTGCATTTGACTGGGTTCTCGATCCAAAGACAAAGGGCAGTGTATTTCTTCAATGGTTCTATAAATTATTTATCGATTCAACAAACATTTTTACGAACAACAAATTGTTTGATTTTAAGACGAAAAACAGCGCTTTCGCGATCCACGCTGAGCAAATAAAATGATCGCTGAATAGGCGCCACATTTGTTTTTCTCAAAACTCTGCGCGCGCTGACTCACGTAAGCAGCTGAAATTGAAGAGCGCGCGCAAACTGTGTTCAGCCACCTCAACGACCGAGTGGGTTTTCTACCCTTATAATATAGAGGGCAAAATTACTGAAAACTGATTGGCTGACGAAGAGGGCATTTTTTCTTAATGGAGGGCAAAATTACTCGCTGCTGATTAAGTCAAGCATCAAAATTTCTCACTCGTGATTGGTTGAGCGCGTCGTTCTCGTTGCATTCAGTTGGCTTGGCGGGATTTTGAAGAAAATTTACAAACGGAGCGCTCGCATGTTTCGCCGGAGATTTTGTTATAAAAAGGAATGAAATCGGAAGATACTTAAGAAAGGAATTCTACAGGTGAATTACAGCATTTTACGCCGAACAGGAAACGATTATTTGTGTCAAATCTTGGATTAAAAAGGCTCCTTCAGGCCAGTTTGCGACGTGCCGACGTTGAAGACCTCGAAGGAATTCCTTCATGGCGACAAAAGGTTTTAAAGTTCCATCACTTCAATGAAAAAATGCGGATTTCTGCGGACCTAAAGAAAAGAACGTTGACAGATTTAACAGGAGAATGAATAACTAAAGGCTAAAAGAAGTGAAAGAAAGCAATTAAATCACAAACGTGCAAGGAAGTTTGAACTCTGGCTATTTGTTGTTGTTATCAAAGCGACAAAAACTTCAAAACACACGTACGCTTAAATAAAACTTGCTTTGTTTTTGTCGTAAAGTGTCTTTTATCGATAAAAATCAGGCTATGTTCTTAAGATGTACATAACAGCCAAATGTATCTTTGACCGAATAGAAATTTATTTAACCACAGTGAGTTGGAAAAGTTTTTCTTGTCAGTTTGCAAGAGGGTATTTTCACTTCGGGTGGTTTCAAGTCTGAGCCGACTCTTAAAAAGTCTGAAAGGTTTCCCTATAATTTTGCCCTCTATATATTAATCCTTAATTTTACGAGGGAACATGCGATTACATATACAAATGCTGCAACTCGTTGAATGCTTTGCATATTCACGAGTAAAAAACGAATTGGAAAAAAGGGAAGCTATGTACTGAAACAGGTCATGCAGGTCTGACCTGTACTGAAACATGTCATCCAGGTCTACATTTCAAATAATTTATTGTTTTCGTGGTGATATGATGAATATTGGTTGCAGTGTAATTTTGAAAGGATATCTGTTTTGTATAATTAAATTGAATCTCGATATAACAACCCTTGTTTGTGTTATTAGCATTAGTGCCAAAAGGAATTTTGTGTCCCCTCGTAGATAATGTGTATTTACGGAGCATATGTGTACCCTTGCTCAACATGCTTGTTGCATGCGTTAAGCGGTTAAACTTCTCACCTTTTACCTAGGTAAAGTGTAACCGCAGCTATTAAAGGGACTGTTTCACACAATGCGCATCTTGCTCAAATCTTTCCACTGCTTAGCTAAAGTCGTTAAAGATTCTAAAATAATAAGTTGTACAAATAAGCACACAATTCTGCAGTAAATACTACAAATACGATAAACTAAGATGGCTTTGTTTTGATGACTACTGAAATGGGTTACGGGTGCTAAAGCAAAGTTTTCGTTGGGCTGTAGGATAAATTATTACTCATGCGCAAAGCGGCATGAGGTAAGGTTCCGGCTTCGTTTTTCTTCTTTTTTTAGGTGTCACATTTGTGCATGTAAATTTATGCACGCATATATTATTACTAACCGGGTCGTCAGGTTACATACAATTTCTACAAAAATGGCTGCCGCGCTCGGCAATGAGCTTGGTTTACAAAACCATAGTTTTGTCTTATCGGAGTAATAACACACTTTTAAAATATTTAAAATGGAAAGAGAAGGCTTTAAAGAATACTCAAAAGCCGTTGTAGTGGAGAAAAAAGAGAGCTTTTTTTTTTCATACATTCTTTTCTTCAATGCGGGGCTGTTTCTATCGAAGAAGCGGAGTTTTAAATAACTTTCAAGCAGCCGAGTCAAGCCGAGGTACTTTACCGTAAAAGAAGTTAGATTTGTCGATGGGAATTTATGTTGATATCAATTTGTGATTGACTTTTTGTTTGTGTTCTCGTTAGGTTTGGAGAAATGTTTATAAAACGTGCTCAAATTCAGTCGTAATAATATCTGATATTATGTAAACAAAACAAGACCTAATTTTACAGTTCTAATTTCACACGCGTCGCCTCGCTAAAATTAAAAAAAGCCCGGTCGTTTACTGATTATAATTGCTTCTAAAAGTAGTGTTTTCAAATGTAACGTAAAGAAGTCATGGTTTGGGAAATAAAAAGACGAGTGTGTATTTCATCGAGAATCAATATTAAAATTAAATATTCAACAGACGGTCGCGTAATACTGTTTTTGAGAATTGCTAAAATTGAAAAATTGCCCAGTCGTTTGCTTTTAAAAGTAGTGTTTTCAAATGTAACAGAAAGAAATCACTGTTTGGGAAATATTAGACGAGTGTGGATTTGATCAAGAATCAATGAATTAAATATTCACGGCGAGTTCTTTGAGTTGAGGGTGAAAGGGGTGCGTGACCCATTTAAGATAAACCGTAAAACTTTCTTATGCAAGCGCATGAGTATAGGCTACTAGTGTAGCCTCTTGTTAACTCGTGTAACAGCATTAGTTAACCGTTTCCAATTTCGTTATTTGAAAGTGTTTCTTTGTGTGCCTTTCTTGTTTGTACAAATTGTTAATTTAGACTCTTTAATGACTTTAGCCAAGCAATAGAAGGTTTGTGCAAGCATGCGCATAGCGTGATATTTTCCCTTAATTAACATCAACCTTGTCCCAAAAGCCTTTTTTCCGTTCGAAATTGCGGCGCAAAGAAACCCAAAGAATCCTCGAGTAGGTTGTCACGCAAAACATCATCCAATATGTTTATTCAGCTTGAACAGTGGTTTCAGATACACTAACACTAAAAACAAATAGAACGTCGTCTGCACCCAAGGTATCTGGAAATAAAGAAGCACAGCTGTTTCAAGTTCCTTGTTTTTTATTTTATTTTCTCTTTAGGGCAGCAGGGGTGGTGCAGTGGTGAGAGCGCTCGCCTCCCACCAATGTGGCCCGGGTTCGATTTCCGGCCTCGGCGCCATATGTGGGTTGAGTTTGTTGTTGGTTGTCACGCAAAACATCATCCAATATGTCTATTCCGCTTGAACAGTGGAAATAAAGAAGCACAGCAGTTCCAAGTTTCTTGTTTTTTTTTTATTCTCTCTTCAGGGGAGCAGGAGTGGCGCAGTGGTGAGAGCGCTAGCTTTCCACCAATGTGGCCCGGGTTCGATTTCCGGCCTCGGCGCCATATGTGGGTTGGGTTTGTTGTTGGTTCTCTCCTTGCTCCGAGAGGTTTTTCTCCGGCAGGTACTCCGGTTTTCCCCTCTCCTCAAAAACCAACACTTCCAAATTCCAATTAGATCTGGAAAGTGTCCACAATTAGTACTCGCGTGCTAGATACCTTTGACACTTAAATAAAGTGATTATTATTATTATTATTATTATTATTATTATTATTATTTATAGATGTTTTCGACACTGCAACCTGCAACCACTACAGAGCTACAGAATACTACATTGCATCCGTTCAGAACACGTGCTCATGGAAAGCCCGCCCATGCAGCAGCTACTTTGCTTTTAAGCTCGGGTTTTGTAAGGGCTGCAATGGCGAATGTCCTTCCTTGGGATACGATGCAGATAAAACCAAGAAAACTGGGAAACACTATCTTAAAACAACCTCAAAGGCTCCATTTTGCAGTAAGCCGATTTCTGTTCCCTTTTGTATATATTCATTTATTTTTTAATTTTTTGAAACCTTGTCTTTTATTTACAGATATCTAGCGTTTTTTTTATTATTTCTTTTTTCATTAATTAATGTGGCGGTATTATATTATCTATGTCAGTACGTCATGTTTAACTTACAGCTCACTATGAAAAGGTAATCACCCAGTGTTGTAAGAGAGTACTTTTTACTACTGCACAGAAACTTTCAATTATCTAACCAAAATCAATCAGTGTTTGTAGGTAGCTGGCTATTATGTTTTTACTCGTTTTTCTCTGAGACAGTTGACGACATGTAAGCCATGTTGCCAAACAAATTAACACATGTGTAGCCGCGCGGTTAGCATTGGGAACAAAGTTGACATGCGGAGTGAACGTTACTAACAAAGCTCTCGCTAATTATCGGCAATGTTGCCATTTGTTTGAAAAAATCTGTATCGAACACTAATATTGGTCGACAATATTGAAATTTGTTTGTTAAGATCGAGTGCTGAAAAAACTGTTACAAATACAGTCAGACGTTGCAAGGATAACCCTTTCTTCAGTGTTTGTGTTCTCACGAGACAATCGCTAGTATTCACGTAAAATATGTTGTGTGTGCACCATTAAAAAATATTCAAATAAAATGCGAATTATAGCGCGCTTAGCGCGCATGAATGCGACGGAGAATGAAAAATAAAGCTGATGTAACCTCATGAAAAATTATAATTAAGGGGCCGATTACATGGCGATCTTCAGCCCGGGCTGAAATTTCAGCCTGGGTTTTGAAACCCGGGCAAACGGGCTAAAAAAACCTCATGTATTCAGAATGAAATTTCAGCCCGGGCTAAAAAGCGAGGTTACCTGGTTAGAAAAGTGCACATGGGCATGCGCAATGATTTGTTTTCAATGAAACAAGATGGCAGCTACCAGTGAGGTTTCAGTGGTGTCAGCCCGGGCTGAAATTCGTCATGTAATCGCAACAAAATTCCAGCCCGCCTATAAATGATGGTATAAATGACACTGGTCGTGGTGCAGCTATGGCATCCTTTAAGGTGCATGCGCATGATTCCGTTCGTGTGGTTGATACTGGCAGTCCTTCCGGTGAACACACACGTCCTGCATCTTTCTCGTTTGTAAGGAAATGTTCCAGCCTGTTCTTGATCCAGGTGTGATGAAAAGGGGCTGTGAACCAGGATGTCTCGAAGGTTGGTATCCCGACGATAAACGCACATGGGCGTGGTGAGAATGTCCTTTATATTCGAGGATCGTCGGTCAGGATACCAAAATTCCTTAACAATATCTTGCTGACATCCTAGTTCGTTGGGTGTTAATTAAGTACAACGCTTACCCTTTCGGATCTCTCAACAGATGTCGGGTGTCCCGACCTTTCTAGGGCTCTCTGACGGCTGATGTTTGTTGCCTTTCTCAATGACAGGCTGTAACTACTTCGCTAGGGTAGTCTCCCGCCTTGAAAAGAGAAGCCATCTCGTTAGATTTAATGGAACAGATGCGACGCAGGCAAAGAAATTGGTTTACAGGGAATGATATTGGTGGACTCACTTTAGTTGTCAAATAGACATAGTTGACCAGAAATATCTCTCTTGCCGGTCGAGGCCTAAAATTATCCAAACAAACCCTATTAGCTTTGATTATCTAAAAAAAAAAGAAATTCACACATGCTACATGAACTCTTTTAACTTCTCTTTTGAGCAAAAGTTTTTTTATTTCTCTTTTCTTTCTATACCTCTTTCACTTTCTTATTCCTGGTGTCGCTAACCATTCCTGGAGATTACAGCGTCCACTATAACATCAAAATTCAGTTGTTATCAAACATATTTCAAATCATTTCAACTAAGAGAAAATATGAAATTAGGTCTATTTTTTTGCATAATTTGCATTGCACGCAAAATCATTGCCAAATTTAGTTCTTGAAACACCTTGAACTGTGGTTTCATTGTTGTTCTGTGCTGAAAGAAGAACTGTTGTGATCGTTAGGAATCATGGCTAGTTATTTCGTTAACTGACAAAGGCCCAGGGTGTGTTTATTTCGTGCTCGGTTGTTTTGAAGAACCTTATATAAATAGAAACAACATACAGAATGCATGATTTCAACGAATGCATGATTACAACTTTCCCTTCGCATTAACACTATTCTGTAAGTTTGATGATTTTTGGGGTAAATATGTAAATTGAGTAAATATGGAATTATCACTGATCGTTAGTCATATTGACTGTTTTGATTTCAGGCTTGTCCTAAACAGCATCTGCGGATATACAAAAGAGGGTATAAATGTTATTAAAGTTTTCCATTTGTCGAAAGGACGGTTTTCAATTGAGTGTCGTAAAACCAAAGCCAAAGTAAATACCCTGACCATTCAAAACGGAGGCAGACAATTCAGTGAACCAATAAGAGTTCGAAGGAAGAAAA
>JAJLRJ010000005.1:2209727-2292227 GCA_024195265.1 Dendrophyllia cribrosa
ACGGAAAACAAATCACAAACTGTCTGAATCCTCATAAAACGCCGGGACTGGGTATCGAATCTAAGCCAAATCGGTGAGAAATGAGTGCTGGCACCTCGACGCCATCTCTGCTCCACTATAATCGCCAATCATACGTTCGCGAGCGCGTGATTTTAGGCATTTCAATAAGAATGGGAAACATCTTATTTTCCTAGGCTTCGGCATTCCGCCCAGTCTCGTTACCGGCGAGAAATGAAGTCATCAGCAAGTTACACTTGTTGCTAAAAACATTATACAATGTACCACTTATAAACGAAAATGGATGTGCTATTTGCATCATTTTGATATAATTATAAAGTAGAATAAATAAAGTACGTCTTGTCATTCACAAATTCATAAGACGCAAATATCGAGAGTAGTATCACATCTGTGTGCTTTGCCTGCATGAGCTTTACAGCAAACATATACTCAGATAATATACTCAGATAGGCCAAAAGCCGCGTTTCTTTGCATGCATCAATGAATCTGATCTGTCTCGTATCCGGTTGTCACTACTAACCCTAATCCCTAACCCCCCACAACACCCCCACAACACCCCACACAACACCCCCCACAACACCACCCATTAAAATATTGGCCAATTTAACAGCAAACACTAAAAATTATGGGTAAATAACACTAAACACTAAACCCCATTCAGACCCTCACAATTCAACCGCATAACTTCAAGGCTACAATGACAGCACCTTGTTAATTTTTCGACAATATGTTAACATTTTTAGATAAAAAATTTTAAATTGCCTGCATTTGTGTGCTACGCGAAATCGACCAAAAGTTGGACCCTTTTGCTCGGAACTCAAAGGCTGGGGGCCTGGGGACCAGTTTAATAATCGCGTTCGAAGAACGCAATCCTAGTTTCGTGTTGGTTGTCTTGTGGTTTATGTGCAGTAAAATTTCAGATTGTTTGGTGGCCGGTCTTCCAAATGACCGCCCCTATTGGTTTTTTTCAGGGGCTCATTTCCGCCGGAAATTCCTTCGAACGCGTCTCCATAATCTGTGATTACTGCTAGTATATAAAAGGCAAATGTCACCCAATATTTCGCCATAGTTTCAGGAACTTCGTGTGTATATTTGTTAAGTTAGCTTTTAATTTTATAAACGTTAGGTGGCTCCAAGTAGTTTTTTATGGGTCACACTTCCTTTTTGAATGCGCTTATACATAATCTTACGTTAGCTCAATGAATCTGAATTTGATACCAGATGTTAGGCTTGGATGAAAGTTTTGGGCGATGCTCGTTTTGTGCTAATTAGCGTTTCCATAGCAACGGTAAACTAACATGGCGAAAAACAGTTTTTCCTAATTATCTTTCGATTTTGGGGCTACCCGCGACAAGCGAATATATGCGCGCTACAATCTACACAGTGTAGCACACTAAATGGGAAAAATTCAAACAAATTAAACTGTTCGATTTTGAATAAATCGCTGAAACATTTTTAACATGTGTTTTTTCATGTTTGAAATATAAGTGGTTAAAACATTCCATAGGTCTCACAAACTACCAATAAATTACCACAGAAAGTTTCCTCAGACTTAAATTATTGCTCCCTGCAAATAGCTCTGACTAACTCCTTGGCAATAAAGAGATCGAGCTTTTAATTCAAATGCAGTTTTGCATGACGTTTTCGCTCTTTTTATACTGCATTTGAATGAAAAGCTCGATCTTTTTATTGCCGAGGAGTTAGTCAGAGCTATTTGCAGGTTGTAATAATTTAAGTCTGAGGAAACTTTCTGCGGTAATTTAAAGATAATTTGTGAGACCTACATGTATGGAATGTTTTGACCGCTTATATTTCAAACATGAAAAAATACATGTAAAAAATGTTTTAGCGATTTATTCAAAATCGAACAGTTTAATTTGTTTAATATTGTCCCATTTAGTGTGCTACACTGTGTAGATTGTAGTGCATTTATTCACTTTTTGCGGGTATAGCCCCAAAATCGAAAGATATTTAGGAAAAACTGTTTTTCGCCATATTTGTTACTGTTGCTATGGAAACGCTGATTAGCATTAAAAGTGCATCGCCCAAAACTTTCATCCAAGCCTAATATCTGGTATCAAATTCAGATTTATCGAGCTAAAGTAAGATTATATATAAGCGCATTCAAAAAGGGAAGTGTGACCCAAAAAAAAAACAACTTGGAGCCACCTTAACATGTTAATTTTACCATGAATTTAGACAAACAAAAGCATTGAAATTTTAGGAAAATAATTAGAATGTTGGAAAAGGTTAAATTACTCGATTATGCATGATTCCATGGCAAGCCGATGCTCAAAAGCATTTTTTCCTTTAAGCATCGTTGACAGCCGTCGTTAAATTTTCTGCAGAAGAACTATCAACGAGTTGGAAAGCGTTTTGGATCAGATTTTGCCTCTGGCCAACCGAGCTCCATTCATGGTCGGCGAGCCCGATTTACCGATCGACGTCGATTAGTTATTGAACTCAAAACATGGTGAGAACACAACAGCTTAAGTCAATAACGCCAATTGCAGTGTTACTGTAGTAAAAGCTAATACATGTGCATAATCAACAAGAGTAAAAATTAAAAACAGCAGTTGAGTCAAGTCTTGACTTCAAAATTTTTACCCTCTTGGATGGGCGTATAATGTTTAACTGCTTTGGATATGGAGTTTTGTAATCCTTTTGTAATCCTAAAATTGAATTCCTTTTTTATGTGATTGATTTCAGTACAATGTGTGCTAAAGCCGCGTGCTGCTGTACATGATAAACGTTTTTGGCAATAATATTAACCAAATTTTCACACTATATCCCACGAGGTGTAAATGAGGCCGGACTTCTTTAAATTCATAGCCTCTAGCAAGTATTTCCAAACTAAATTATTCCTGTACATGAAAAATATTTTAGGCATTAATGTTAACCATATTTTCACACCATATCCCCCGAGGTGTAAATGAGGACTACTTTAAATTCATAGCCTTTGGCAAGTATTTCCAAACTAAAGCATTTCTGTACATGAAAAATATTTTTGGCATTAATGTTAACCATACTTTCACATCCCCCGAGGTGTAAATGAGGACTACTTTAAATCCATAGCCTCTGGCAAGTATTTCCAAATTAAGGCATTCCTGTACATGAAAAATATTTTAGGCATTAATGTTAACACTATTTTCACGCCATATCCCCCGAGGTGTAAATGAGGACTACTTTGAATTCGCAGCCTTATGCAAGTATTTCCAAATTGAAGCATTTGTGTGCCTGAAAAACATTTTTGGCACTAATGTTAACCATATTTTCAAAGCAAATATCCCGAGGCATAAACAAGGACTACTTGCGTCATAAGAAAACGATAAAAGCCTTAGGCAAGTACTTCTAAACCGATACAATTAGAATACGTTGATTGCTTTTAAGCCACAGCAAACAAAAACAAAAACCACTCACACACAAATAAAAAAATCAGGTGAGGCACACAAAACGTTCGCTGTTACAAGCAAAAGTACATTTTAAGTTGTTAACCGTCCAGTTATCACGAGAATCGCCAATCCAATCCAACTATAATGGCTTTGACAGGACGTTATCTTTTGCTTGTCCAACTTTGTCTTATTCTGCATTTCACACTGTCCTCGTCTTCCTACAATAACGATTTACGCGAAGCAACATTCTACAAACTCAAAGAAAAGTCGCTATTTGGAAGCGTGACTGAGCGTCATCGTACGAAGGACTTCCTGGATTGTTCATTCCTGTGTGTAAACGCTGCAAAAAAGAATTGTTTATCGTTCAATTTTGGTGGAACGGAAATTCAAGACCTATACGAATGCGAGTTGAGCAGCTCTGAAATGAAATTGAACCCAGGAAATCAGCTCCAAGACAGGCAAGGATTTGACTATTACGGCATGACAGAGAAGGTAAGTTTATGAAATGGTAATCAGTACAGCGTAAGCGTAGATAACCTTGAAAGTATTGCGTTGAGTAAGGTTAGTAACGATTTGTTGGCTTTAAATATTTTTTTGCTTCAATAAACTGCGGTTTCTCGCTTAAAAAGCACAAACTGAATACAAACTAACAGATTAAAGGTTCTAGCTAGGATTCTCGAGCTGACAATTTAACTTTTCATTTGTATATCAGAAACAGGACTGCAAACGTGAGCCTTTATGTTTTAACCTACAGTACAACGAAGTTATTTGTTTTTAAGAATGGGAACTAAACTTTTAACACATTTAGTTCGAAACAAATAATTTACGTTTTCCATTTCTTTTAAAGTGGAAGAGTTCAAATGCCCGATATGACCGATATGGTTTGTTTAACTTTACGTAACCGATACTGATTTATATATGTACTCAGTCTCTTAATAGCTATCTCCCTTGCGCCTCTTCACCATGTAACCATGGCAAAGAATGCATTACTAAACCCTTTGGTGGACTTTACTCCTGTCGATGCCCTCTTGAAAATATTGTAAGATTCACTGACGATGAATGTAATCCTGGTAAGAAAAGTTGTCAATATTAATTTGTTCTTAAGTCAGTTTTCGGTTTTGTTTTATGTTTGTATTTTATTGTTTAATGAGAACCCAAGTTAATTGCAAATGGAATTTCAACATAACCGTGTCAACATTTTGAACATTTATTGTATGAGAACTGGAAAAGAAAGACGTTTAACTGTAACAAGGCAGTTAAAAGATTATTTAAAGAAGAAACATAATACTGACAAATATGCATCGGATACTGACACAACTGGCCACAAAGAAAAATGCACTCATCAAGCTTGCTTGTCAAGAAAATATTGCATGTTCTCGAATTTCAATCACCTTTCTCCTTGCTTAAAAATTTTGCCTTCCGTTTAGCTTAGTTCCTTAAATTTGTCTTATATATTTTCACTCATTTGTCGATAGATCCTTTAATACGCAGTTTTCGGGAGATCCATATGTTAACTACTATACTCGATTTTGTTCACTTTTTTTCTGTTTAGAAATGCATCAAATCGTCAAGCTAACCGCCATGATAGAGAGAGTCCAGTTTATCAAATTCAAGGAACGACAACTCAACTTCTACGAATCGGAAAAACTGTGTATACTTTCGAATGCCACTGTGGCCTCTTATGACCAGTTATATGCAGCATGGAACGCAAGTCAAGATCTGCCTTCGACTTGCCAGTAAGTGGCTTCCTGTATGGTATCACTCTTAAAGACTCTCAAACTCTTAAAGTGCGAACATGCAAATGAATAGCCTGAGAAAATTAAACAGAAGTCGTATCACGGCACCACCACTAGATAGGGTCCGTTTCGCAGGGGCCCCAGTAGTGGCGTCGCGAAACGACGTCTGTTTTCTCGGGCTAGCAAATGAATGGATAGATAATTGTTCTACGACGCGCGCATTCGTGACTAGGAGCGACGATTTTACGTTGTTAAATTGTTGTGTGTTATACCATAAGGGATCCCATCCTGATTGAAAAGTGTACATTTATTTCATAACCATGATAGTTTTAAGTGATAAGCACTGCAGTAGTATTTTTTACATCATTGACTTGATACTTCCCTGTGAATTTCTTATGATCGAAAAGCAAGCTTTTTGACAATACTCGAGAACATGTTTGTTGCCGAATTGATTTCACAGTATAGTTATTACTTCCCAACGTTTCATTGTAAGGCCATATTGCTTAAGATCTACCGTTACGTCGAAGCGACTTTGTTGACTTTGAATAACCATGCTTATCTTGCTGTTGCTCAATAGCCTGCAGCCAATGAGACGCAGCTGTATTATATTTACAGGCTATTGCTCAAATTGGTCAAGGTTTTCCTCATCATATTATGTGGGAGTGAAGGTTTATTCCCTTGTTTTAGTTTAAGGGTATTTTACGTGAATTATTTTCATACGGAAAAACTATTTATAGATTATAAGAGTTATTACTCGTGGCGAAGCCCACGAGTTGTAAATTCGGCTCTGAGTTTTCTTTTTTTTTCATGTTACATTATCGCATGCAAATTTATGAGTGCATATTTTAGTTTATGTCGACGACTATATGGCTTTCAGCCATGAAATACATACCGCAAAATCTCTCCGTGTGTTGAATCGAGGAAAAAAAAAAAGAACTACAGCGTACAATTTCAAGTTTTCAAGACAATGCAAGGCGTTCGTGGATGGATAGGACCGTTTGATGTTGTGTTCGCCACTTATTTCTGTGGGATTTTTGTTACGGCAAGTTTTGTGTTTAATATAACTTGCAATTTGCTTAGCGATCGATTTGAAGTGTCGGCTACTGAATGTAGTGAATGTAGTGTAGTCTTACTTTTTGACCCGTGAATACGCGTAGCGTAATGAACGGGTTATCGGAGACGACGGCAAATTCACTCACTCACTCACTAGCTCGATCCATCACTCAGATGTAAACTTTTTCCGCATATCTACGTTGAAATAACAAAATATGGCCTTGGTAATTAGCCAAATCCAAAGGAGCGTAGCGGGTAAATGATGGGACAATAGAGCCGGAGGGAGTCGAAGGACGTGAGTTCGATTCTTACCCAGGATGGTTTTAATTTTTTTTCGAACTGAAAATTTCCGTTTTTTTTTTTGCGTTCGTCAAAAGTCGTTACATTTAATTTCCAAAAATACCTTTAGCATTTGGTATTCACGGTTGGCTCGCAGGAGCCTTTGATTAGACGTTATTTTAAGCTTATGTTTCTCCGTAAAAGCACTCAAAACACTCGGGAATCAATGCTGCAATGAGTTAAAGGCGCCATGAGTCCAAGCTGTGTACAGCTTCTTGTTATATATACTAGTAGACAATTAATCAAAGCGCTCAATTTTTCTTTCTATACAAAAAAGCTTTCAGAAAAGTATTCCAACGATTTGTGTGTACATGTATGTTTTTGCTTAGTCTGATTACTTTCTTACGATAGTGATCTTTCGATCCTGTTTGTTCTCCAGGTATGGAAGGATAAGTCGCGGAAGAGCCGCATTTCCCATGCAGAACGCTAAGACTGATTAGTTTCTAATGATGGTGATATTTACCGTTTTCTCTCCAGGTATGGCTGGATAAGTGGCGGAAGAGCCGCATTCCCCATGCACAAAGCTGTTTCTGGTTGTGGCAATCGAGTTGGTATCATCCTAACCGGAATTCGAGACAAGTTCAAAGACAGATTCCATGTTTGGTGTTATTACAATTAGATCAGAATCATCTTTAGCAATCACAGTAAAGACACTAACCAACGTTATCTACTTGCTACCTAAAAAAACTGTTTATGCACTTAGTGTTTCGACAACAGTCAACGAGCATAGAAGACAACTTAGTTGCTTCCTCGTATAAAGTAAAAACCCACAAAAAAGAACCCGTGATTTTCTGTGACAGACTGAAATGGTTCTTATATATTGGATGAGTAGTGAGAAATCAGGCTGGAAATGTTCTTAAACAGGTTCTTACTTATAGGGTGAAAGCACTTATTTCTGACTGATGGTGTATTTACTTAAAGTAGTGAAATATTGACTGAGAATGCATCACTGTTTAGTACCGATGGCCCTTTAAGCACACTTTGGTCTGCACTAGTTTTTACTGAGCGTTAGTATTTTTTTGAATATTAAGAACCTGCTTCATTTGTCAGGCTGAAGTGGTTCTTATAGTTACATGTAGGTGCTTGGTCAAATTTCAAGCTGGAGGTTCTTAATCCACAGTTTCTTTTATGCGGGTTTTCACCGTATGTGATATTATTCGCAATCTGCTTTGTAATATTTCCTTTCCTTGTCATGTATTAGTGTTATATTAGTACAAAATATAGCTAACGCACTGCCCACAACATAGCCAGAATCGGAGATTCCATCAAACACAATAAAAATGAAATACAGTCGAATCTCCAATTGTACGACCACCTCTCGTAAGCGACCACTTTTCCAAAATACCACATTTCTTCCACTCGAATCACTATAGTCAAAACCTCTTGTAAGCGACCATCTCTCGTAAGCGACCGCGAACACTTTCAACGCTGGTAATTTTCATTATTTTTTATTGTTTTTAACCTCTAGTAAGCAACCACTCACCCATACTTCGATGACATTGCAGACGCAAATCCAATAGAGCGGTTTTCAATTGAGTGTCGTAATACCAAAACCAAAGTAATCACTCTGACCAATCACAGAACTCGCAGACAATCCGATGAACCAATCAAAACTCGAAGCAAATACATGTAGCAGGCACCAAGCGCGGGAAAACTCGTGCGAACAAATCACGATTGGTTTTGGTTTTACTTCTGATTGGTTGAGAAAATGGCGCGAGATATTTTAGCCAATCACAAAGCGTAGCAATGCAAAACCAAAGCAATTAAGAAATTACTTTCGATACTCAATTGAAAACTGCTCTAATACAAAACTTCAATGTGATACAATATTGTGCGCTGTAGGTGCTTTGTACAATAAAATTACTACAGTGGAACCTTGATTTAACGAACCTCTATACAGTCAAACCTCTACTGTCTATTAAGCGTTCACCCTCTATTAAGCGGTCACTTAACAAATCCCCAGAATAAAATCGCTTCCCATATTTACTGTAAACTTTACCTGTTTTAAGCGGTTTCCTCAACTAAGCGGTCAGTTGGCTATTCCCCAAGGGTGACCGCTTAATAGAGGTTTGACTGTATAATGAAGTCCTCGGTATAACGAACGATATTCTTCAGCCCGGCAAAATTACAAGTAAAATGTATGGAACAGAACCTCGATGTAACGAAATCCTCGCTATAACGAACACAATTCGGCAGCCCAAACCTACCCCGATATAACGAATAAATGTGAACGCACGACAAAAGATGAATGCGGAACAGACCAGCAGTGTGTGCTATAGGGCAAAAGTATAACCTGTACAGTTTCCAGTGCCATAGTTATATTTATAGTGTACTGTAGCGTCATACAGGCATTAAAGTGCAAATGTTATTTGATGAGATGCGAAAATACGTAACACCGTTACAAAACAATTATTAACTATACCTCGATATATCGAACAGTTTGGCTGTTTTCCGCAAATTCGTTGTAACGAGGTTTTCGATATAACGAACCCTCGATATAACGAACCAATTTCCCCAGTCCTTGGGCACTTCGTTAAATCGAGGTTTCACTGTATAGGTTCATCTGATTCAGAGAAAGGTTCATACTATGATTCAAAGTAAAGACGTCATAAAGTACTCCCTGGCATGTGATCTGACCTCCCATAAGCTACCACCTTCGCTGTGCATTTTGGGTGATCGCTTACGGGAAGTTCAACTGTATTATGGAGTCTTTAATGGTCAAGCCCTAATCATACCTGTCAACCGCACGGCCTAAATACTAACTTTCGTTTCTTCTGAAGGTCGCGCGCGCGCATGCAAGAAACAATCATTTAAACTTTAGATGTCGTGGCGTATTTCTCAACGAACATATTTCCACTGAAGAAGGGCAAAGCCCGAAACGTTTGGAACTTATTCAAAAACTTTGGCACTTTAAAATAACATTTAAAAACGTTTTTTCATGAAGCCCTAATCATACCGTCCAGAAGGAGGTCGGACACCTTATTTTAATATTTATAAGTCTCAATAAGGTGTCTGACGTCCTTCTGGATGGTATGATTTAGGCACAACCGTCTTTAATCGAACGCTAGGCTCCATTTCCAGCCGTTTGAGGGTGTCCGGTTTTTTTTTTCCTCTGCGAGGGAACGCGGCGCACAAAACGGCTAGCTGAAGGAAAGGAAAGGAAAGGAAATGGAAAGGAAAGGGAAATGGAAAGGAAAGGAAATGGAAATGGAAAGGAATTCAGTAGACTCGCAAGAAAAATGTCTCGTCTTCCCACAGCAAAACTCGACTAAAATGCATGTATTTAAACTACTGCACTAATCTGTAACCCGTGGTCCGATTGTCGTTATTATGATTTCATTTGGCCATTTGACAATGGCTCAGATTTTGTTCCAGGCTTTTGTAAAATAGTTAATTACTCTTGCTTGTTGTTTTATACTTTATTATAGTTATGTAGGTTCTGACTTTGAATCCGTTGCTTCAAAAAAAAAATAAAAATAATCGCGCAGAATGCCTAGCTCGACATCATTAATTTATTATTCATAACTAAAGAAGCTGCAAATTTGAAAGCGAGAGCACTTTGAAAAGCCCAGAATAAGAGAAGAAATTAAAGGGCCCAATTTGGCCAAGTAGTGTTCACAAAATTAAAACTCGCTTTTCTCATTTTCACGCACGAATTTTTGAAGAGCAATGTTGCATATGTAATTGTTAAGTTAATTGTTAGGCGTCGGGGAGGGGGGCGGGGGCAACTGGGGAGTGTTAAGTGATTAATTAGTGTTTTTTTTTTCTCTTGTCTCTAAAATTAAACCGCCTTTTATGCTGCTCTGGATTATATTGTAGTGTGAGGATAGTTTATATATTTAACAATAAGATTATGAGCTCGAGATTTCTATTAGCGATAGAAATCAATAGCGAATCGAATAATCTAAGTTTTAGAATAAATCTACTAGACGTTCAAAAGTTAACAACAAATACTCTTCACAGACACAGGAAAACGCGAAGAAGCGGCCGCCATTAGGCTACTCACTCTACTCACTTTCTACAACAGAATAGATAGTGAGTAGAGAACAGCATTCGTGACAGAACGCTAGTAGATTTATACTAATGTAAGTTAGTATTGTTGTTTTTCTTGTACAGTAGATTTGCGTGTTGCTAAATAAAGGTCTATTAAAAAATATATATTTATATACCGTAAATCCTCGAATTAGCGCCTCCTCTCGATTAAGCGTCCTCTTCGAATAAGCGCCTCTTGCATCAGCCAAATTTTGAAACAAGCCCCCCCCCCTCCCCCCCCCCTCCCCCCCCCCCTCCCCCCCCCCTCCCCCCCCCCCCCCCTCCCCCCCCCCCTCCCCCCCCCCTCCCCCCCCCTCCCCCCCCCTCCCCCCCCCCCCCCCCCCCCCCCCCCCCCCCCCCCCTGAACATGACGCCGCTGAGGATATTCACATGATCGACATGGATGAGGATGGGGATGAAATCGAAATTTATTTATTTATTTATTTATTTATATTTATTACAATCTATGGATTAAAAACCAAAGGATGACCTGTAAAGGAGTCCTAGACCCCATATAAAACAGATTACCTAAAAATATATAAAAACACAATAAAATAATATTCTCAGAAAATACAGAAATATAAAAACTACTTAAAAATCACTAAAAATTTTCCTATCTCTAGACTTAAAAATATTTACATTATCAGAAACACGAATGTCTAACGGTAGTTGATTCCACTGGTCAGTAATTCTATGGAAAAAAACTATACTTCAAGACATTAGTTCTGGCATATTTCTTCTTTAAAGTTAAAGAGTCCTTAGCCCTAAGTGAGAAGCGATCAGCTTCTGAGTAGAAATCTACAATTTTACTGATGTCAATATCAATGTTGCCATTAAGTACTTTATATAAGAAAGTCACGTCAGCCAGTGATCTTCTCTTCTCCAGTGACATGAGGTTTAACTTCTTCAAACGAATGTCATAAGGATCATCACTTTTTAAGATAAGTTTAGTTGCTCTTCTCTGTACTCTTTCCAGCCTATCAGTATTTCTCTTTGTATATGGGGACCACACCATTGAGCAATATTCCAAATTTGAGCGGACCAATGAGCAGTAAAGAGTACGCAAGGTCTTAGGGTCATCCAGACCTTTACAAGTTCTCTTAATCAGACCAAGCATTCTGTTAGCTTTAGATACTACGTAATCTATATGTGGGTTCCATGATAAGTGATGATTCGTAATAATCCCCAAGTCTTTAAACTCTTTAACCTCTTCCAGTTCAGAGTTTTCCAGGAAAAAAAACTAGAAGTGAGTGGTTGAATCTTCTTAGTAATTTTCATAATTTTACATTTCTTGACATTGAAGTTCATGAAATTCCGAACACTCCACTGATGCAGACTACCCAAATTGATACCAGGAGTACCCAACGACCAACTTTTCTAATTTCAATTGCTATTTACGCAAAATGATTCCTGAGCATTCGCAACGACATTTGCGGTTAATATTTAACTACCGTGGGAAAAAACTATCCGCTCTTCAGAGCCAGCAAGAAGCATTTTGACAATCGAAGTAACCAGCCAGTATCGGTTTTGTCAATGGTGTTTGCCAGCCAGGGCAACATTTTTTAAGGGGGAAAAACTATTTCCCAGCTTTTTTATTTATTTTTCCCATTTGCCAGCCAGGATACCGTTTTGGTCTTTAAAAAGTGCCAGCAATAAATAGGACGGTAACCGCTAACAAAAACCATTGTATTAATGGTTTATGCTACCACGGATCCACACCATACCCAAAATTAGTAGAAATTTTACCTACCTCGTAATGGAAACGCTTCACTCACCTGTGAAATAGTGAAATAGTGTACTTACTTCTATTCCCCTTCCCGCTTGTAACTTTTTACACGAAACATTGGTAGCAATGCAGCAGTTGTTATATTAGACAATGTCGCTGAATAGTTTGCACTTTGAGTATATGGTCACAAACGGCCATAACACAACATTCCGTTCAGCTTTTTATGTTCATATGAGTTTTCCTTAACTTGACTTAATATAATATCACGGTGGGCACAGAAGCCTCAAAAAGTGGCATATATTTCCGTCGTAACAAAATGGCGGAAATACCAACTTCGAAATGCCATATCTTTGGATCGCATCAACATATTTACGAACTTTTTCACTTTTGAAATTATTATGGCGTGTACTTTCAGAAACTGTCATCAGATATCCCATAATAGTAATTTAACATTTTGGCGCCATCTTTGTGACGTCATTTTCCCCGCCAAAATACTTAAATTTGAAAAACAAAAATCATAGGATTTTAACCAATGATAACTTCTGTATTGTTGTAAAATTTCAGCTTCCTAGGTTCAAAACTGTTAAAGTAGTTTGAAGCGCAAGTTTTCAGTCGATTTGATTCTAAATGAACTTTGACCCCAGCAGAATATGGGCGGGAAATTCAGATTTTGAAATGTCATATCTTTTGATCGGATCAACATATTTGCGAGATTTTTTCAGTTTTGAGATGCTTGTAAAGAGTACTTTCAGAAATTGTCATCAGATATCCCATAATACTAAATTATTTCTTTGGTGCCTACTTTATGACGTCATTTTCCCGCCAAAAATTGCAAAAAAAATAATGGAAAAAATATATATATGAGTTCTGTGCTGTTGTGAAATTTCACGTCAACAACATCAAAGCGGAAAAAGTTATTATTACCCTTGCCACTTTTTGAGGCTTCTGTGCCCACCGTGTATTGTAAATGATAAGCTTGTAGGAAATAGCAGTAATCAGAAATTATGGAGACGCGTTCGAAGGTCAGTCTATCTGAAAGCACTGAAATGTATTATGCCTTAGACCTTGATTAAGGTATCAAACATATGATTAATGGAACATTACGCACATTTAGTTCCATAACACAATAGCTAAAGTCTTGAAATATGTGTAGTATGATCATCTCAATTTTAGCAAGAACAGTTATTTGCTTATGTTAAAAGACTTTGAACGATAAAGTAAAACTAATCCAAGTCTGCTATTTCAGATCCAAGGGAACTGAGGCACTATAGATAATTCTATAAATTCAACGTACAAATTCTTTCCTACTTTTTTAAATCAAATGCCAGTAAGAAACAGTCTACGAATGATAATTAATGGATGATGAACAGTACTGCGACAATTAAATGCTAGTAAAACAGGTGAAAACGCGTGATTAACGATTTTGTGACATCGCGCTTGAACTATTGCAACAGTCAACTTTGAGGTCTTCCAAAACAGGAACAAGACAAACTAAATTCGTTTGCTGCGCTCTTTTAGCCTTTCACTTTTTCAAGAACCAACAGTCTCTTCTCTTCGTAACGTGCATTCTCTTTTTATACTCCTAAAATCTTGTACGATTTGCTGCACTTTATCGGTTACTTCCGAAAAAACATTGCCAGACACCATTTTGTGACGTCACTTCACCCATACGATTCTCTAAGTTTCTTTTTTTTTGCCGTAACTTGAGGGAACTTAACCGTATTCTTACTGTATCGATTGTTCTAATGCACTTTTAACTGTGGTGCTGCGTCGGTGGGGGGATGAAACACGAGAATTTAGTTTTATCGACTGAGTCGATAAGGTAAATTGACCACCGTAAAAAGATTCAAATAGCTGACGTTTCGAGCGCTAGCTCTTCGTCGGAGCGAATCAAGGAATTGTGGGTAGTGTGTGGTTTTATATAGTGTGGTTTTGGATAGTCTTGGATAGTCTTGGATAGTCATTCATTCGATAGTCACAATGGCGTCGTTACCATTCCGGAAAATTTGCCGCTTTCTAACCCAGAGAGGTCTGTTCTTAGTAAAGGTTTAAACTTTGTTCCTATAGCGAAACAAACCGACGAATTTTCAGTCAAACAAGATGTTGAAAAATTCCTTCGCCGCGTGCAATTAAGAGCTTTTTTCCACGACAAAGAAGACAATTCTAACACCTCGGAAAAAGATGTTTTTGAAACACTCAACGTTCGCAAATCAAAATGGACTCCCCCAGAGGGCCAGTTTTCTTCTCTAGATTTTTTCGTCAAAAAATGTCGTCACGATGTCCAAAAACTTAAATTTAACCGCCACACCAAAATTTCCAACCTTTCAACAGGAGAATGGGCAGTGCTCAAAAGTCTTAGCAAACGACGCGACATTGTTATCAAAACAAAGGCGGGGCGGTAGTTGTTTGGCGGACCGACCTTTACCGACAAGAGGCTTTTCGGCAACTTTCTGACACCGCTTTCTATGCCAAAGTTGATAAAGATCTCACTTCTACCAACCAAAAAATTGTCAAAGAAACTATCCAAGACCTCATTACTAAACAACAATTACCAGTTACCGCCAACAATCTCATCATCACTACTCCTAGAACCTCACGCGTTTATTTCAAACCTAAAATTCATAAACCAAACAATCCGGGCCGACCCATTGTTTCCGCTTGTAGCTGTCCTACCGAACTAATTTCTAGCTATTTAGACAAAATCATGGCCCCCATTGTCAAATCACTACCCTCGTACATTAAGGACACCAATCACGCACTCGAAATTTTCCGGGATTTCAGTTTTGCCAGCGAAAACAAATTAATTTTCACTATGGACATTACCTCTTTATATACCGTCATCCCCAATGACGAAGGACTTCAAGCACTAAAATATTTTTTCGACCAGCGCTCCATTCAAAACCCAAGCTCAGAAACACTGCTCCGCTTAGCCGAATTAGTTTTGACACTTAACTGTTTTTCATTTTCCCAAAACTACTACAAACAAGTAAATGGAGTCGCCATGGGCACCAAAATGGGACCAAGCTACGCTAACCTTTTTGTAGGCCACATCGAAGACAAATTTTTTAATCAGTACCACGGAACCAAACCCGAACTCTACGGCCGCTACATCGATGATTGCATTGGCGCTACCTCTTCCAGTAAAGAGGAACTTAATCAATTCATAACTTCTGTCAATACTTTTCATCCAGCTCTAAAATATACCTGGGAAATTTCCGAAACCTCAGTCGCTTTTCTTGACATTAATATTTCAATCAACGGTAACAGTTTATCCACAAGTGTGCACTACAAACCTACAGATTCCCACAGTTATCTGTTACATTCATCCTCACATCCATCGCACGTTAAAAACGCCATTCCGTATTCTCAATTTCTCAGACTTCGACGTCTATGTAGTGATGACTCTGATTTTTCCAACAAATCAGAAGAAATGTGCCAGTTTTTCAAGAAACGTGGGTACCCTGACTCTGTTGTTAATACGGGCCAACAACGTGCACAACAGATCGACAGACAGTCAGCACTACAAACGCCACAGAAGGAAGAGAACGAGAGAATTCCATTCACCCTCACTTTCCACCCACACAACAACACAGTCAAAAGCATCATTTTAAAAAATTTCAAATTACTCCAAAACGACCCCGAAACTGGCAGAATTTTTTCACAACCCCCACTAATTTCATTCAAACGTGACAAAAACATAGGCAACTTTCTAGTTACGAGCGCACTGAAATCTGACGATGTACCGGGAACTTTCAAATGCACACGCACACGATGTAACACTTGTCCTTTCATTCACAACGCGGACAAAATAACAGGACCCAAACGATCTATTAAAATCACTGATCGTTTTACATGCACCTCCGTAAATGTTATCTACTGCATTACATGTACTTTTTGCAAAAAGATATACATTGGCGAAACAGGGAGGAGACTGGGCGACCGTTTTCGTGAACATCTCCGAGACGTTGAAAAAAATGACAAAGACGCATCCAAACCAGTCGCGCGCCATTTTAATCTTACTAACCATTCTAAACAACACATGACAATCTGCGGCGTTTCCCCACACCAGGGTAACACAGAAAGCCGTAAAAACCTAGAACAAAAAATCATCTTTCAAATCGGCACTCTCAAACCCCACGGAATCAACGAACGCTTTTCATTCAACTAATCTACATTTGTTTTTCACGTCACCAAATTTCCACCAATAGCGTAGCTTCACCGCTTACTATATAAAACCACACACTACCCACAATTCCTTGATTCGCTCCGACGAAGGGCTAGCGCTCGAAACGTCAGCTATTTGAATCTTTTTACGGTGGTCAATTTACCTTATCGACTCAGTCGATAAAACTAAATTCTCACTTTTAAGTGTGGCATCGTAATGGTCTAGTTGAACCTTATTCATTCGAACCAGTGTCAGAAAAACTTACCAAATATACCTGGGTGCTCTGTTTGAGCAGCACACGACAACAACGCGTGTTTTCAGTGTTGGCAAATAAGCGCAGTAATGAAATACTTGGTACCCAAGGCTTATTTTGTCTCTGGTACGGGTTTTTTCCGCTGTCATAATAATGTTAAAACGTAAGAACGATTGCCAAAACCTACATATTTTTGCTTTAAAAACACCACATAGTCTACTTTCAACTTCTGTTCTCTTTTAAGACCTTTCTTGTGGACGTTTTACATAATGAAATGTATCTTGCTTTCTTGTTGTGTTCCACTCCCTGGACCCACAAGGTCTCTGGCAAATAAAAACAAAACATGTGATGCATAGCTAAGAACAAATGCAAAAAATCACACCAAAGCTCAAGCTCACTATCGACATTTATTGCCTACATGCGGTTTTGGATTGTATCAGTCCCGGTCCGAATTAAATATAAATCTTGCACTTGCAACGAAAGACAAGACCCAAGTTCATCATTAATACTTAGTTTTCCTAACGGCTGCTTATCATATTAAACAGAAAGTTAACTATATTTCCTTACATCGAACAGGAAACATGTGACACTTCATCAGAAGTCAACGTCAAAATCTGCAGAGATAAAAACCAACCAATTAAAAATTACATTTTAAAAAAGGACAATATTTCGCTGACTCCCTAGTGCAAAATATGCAAGTAAAAAAGAAATACCACCTTCATGAAATTTGGAACTTACATCAAATCACCGCAAGTGCTCGCAAACACACTGGCATTTGCACCAAGTAGTTCACAAAACCAAGCAGCAAAATGTGCAAGTGAAAAAAGGAATCCCACCCTCATGGAATTTGGAACTTACATCAAATCACCGCAAGTGCTCGCAAACACACCGGCATTTGTACCAAGCAGTTCACAAAACCGAGCAGCAAAATGTGCAAGTGAAAAAAGGAATCCCACCCTCATGGAATTTGGAACTTACATCAAATCACCGCAAGTGCTCGCAAACACACCGGCATTTATACCAAGTAGTTCACAAAACCGAGCAGCAAAATGTGCAAGTGAAAAAAGGAATCCCACCCTCATGTAATTTGGAACTTACATCAAATCACCGCAAGTGCTCGCAAACACACCGGCATTTGTACCAAGTAGTTCACAAAACCGAGCAGCAAAATGTGCAAGTGAAAAAAGATATCCCACCCTCGTGTAATGTGGAACTTACATCAAATCACCGCAAGTGCTCGCAAACACACCGGCATTTGTACCAAGTAGTTCACAAAACCGAGCAGCAAAATGTTCAAGTGAAAAACGGAATCCCCACCCTCATGTAATTTGAAACTTACATCAAATCACCGCAAGTGCTCGCAAACACACCGGCATTTGTACCAAGTAGTTCACAAAACCGAGCAGCAAAATGTGCAAGTGAAAAAAGGAATCCCACCCTCATGTAATTTGAAACTTACATCAAAATCACCGCAAGTGCTCGCAAACACACCGGCATTTGTACCAAGTAGTTCACAAAACCGAGCAGCAAAATGTGCAAGTGAAAAAAGGAATCCCACCCTCATGTAATTCGAAACTTACATCAAATCACCGCAAGTGCTCGCAAACACACCGGCATTTGTACCAAGTAGTTCACAAAACCGAGCAGCAAAATGTGCAAGTGAAAAAAGGAATCCCACCCTCATGTAATTTGAAACTTACATCAAATCACCGCAAGTGCTCGCAAACACACTGGCATTTGTACCAAGTAGTTCACAAAACCGAGCAGCAAAATGTGCAAGTGAAAAAAGAAATCCCACCCTCATGTAATGTGGAACTTACATCAAATCACCGCAAGTGCTCGCAAACACACCGGCATTTGTACCAAGTAGTTCACAAAACCGAGCAGCAAAATGTGCAAGTGAAAAAAGGAATCCCACCCTCATGTAATTTGAAACTTACATCAAATCACCGCAAGTGCTCGCAAACACACCGGCATTTGTACCAAGTAGTTCACAAAACCGAGCAGCAAAATGTGCAAGTGAAAAAAATCCCCCTTTTTAATGTAAGCTAATAGGCTAATAGACTTTACCTTAGGATTTCCATCATACAATGCTTAAGGATTCCAAGTATGGTTGTTTTAGGGCGGTAAGCTCTGAAGTGCAATACTGGATTTAAAACCACGGCTAAACGCACAGGCAACGCGGCTACAATTAAGGGGCGTTTATAAACGGTTGTATAAAGTACCAGTCACGGCGATGTGATTGAAATTTCGATGTCAGCATGAAAACGATTTGAAAATCGCCTAAAAGTTTGCAAACTATAGTAGAAACGCATATAAAAAATATTGCGTCGGCAGCGGCAATAAAATTCGCACATCCTCGCGCATAAAATAGATCCTGAAAAGCTGTGAAATCTTGATAAAATAATTTAAGGGCAAAAAATTGTATGAGTCAAATCAACGAAACTGCTTAGTGAATAAATCTTATTATTTCCATTGACCATTCTCATTAAGAAAAGTTTGTTTATATTTTTTGCTTCCGCATACGGTGTGCGTAACGAGATTTGATGGACGTTAGATAACAGTCCTCGCGGTACCTGGTGAGTGGTTCTGAATGGCAAAAACAAGATATTTTTTTTCCCGGAGACAGTCTGTTTGGTTTCCTTTCGTTAAATACCATTACCCGAACATGACAGCGTCAGAAGTGAACACTTGTTTAGTTTTGATTACTTTTGTCAAATAACTCAGTTAATCGGCCAAAAAAAAAAAACATGAGGCAGATCAACTTTCAGTTTTCATACGAATTCATTTTTAATTTAGTTTGGTCAATGAAGTGAATTAATGATTTGGTGCGTGCCTAAAGGCAGGATAATTAATACATTTCTGTTCTGCGGTTGTTTCGGTTTTCACGTTTCCGGACATCATGACATATTTTACAAAATGAAAAAGACCAATCGTGTAGACCAATCGAGAAAGATGATAAATATTCAGCAAAATTATCAAAAAAAGATAAATTCTAAAATAAGAGTGAGGTCAGGCAAAATTTCCGCATAGGAGTTCCGTAATTTCATACGCCATTTTATCACAACACTTCTATGTCACTTTTCTTTATATGAACAGCAACAGAAGTGAACACCGGTGAAGTTTTGTTTTGTTTACGTTCGTCAAATAACTCAATTGATCGACAAAAGGAAAAGCATGAGGCAGATCAACTGTTTTCTTACGATTTCACTTTTAATTAACTTTGGTCAATAAAGTGAATGATTTGGCGCGTCCCTGAACGCAGCCAGGACAATTAATATATTTCTGTTCTGCGGTTGTTTCGGCTTTCCCGTTTCCGGACATCATGACATATTTTACAAAGGACAGACCAATCCCATAGACTCATAAATATCCAGCAAAATTACCAACAGATGATGAATTTTAAAGTTAGAAATGTGCAAACAAAAAGAAGCGCCCTGAACTGCCCGGCTTTATAATTTCAAGGTCTTTCAATGCAGTCAATTTCCGGGAAAGGCTTTTAGCGCCAGTTCTAAGTTATGTGTAAAAAGTTGATTTAAAGTCTTCTAGATTTTGTTTTCATTTCATGGCCTTCTTTGCAACCTGTATGATTTTCGAAAGCAATGTCCGAAAAATCTTTCCTTCCATATTCTTGTAAACTTAGGCATTTTGTATGTTTAGCCAGTTATCCCGCCTGAACTGTCCGTTTAAAAATCATTTTTAGATGAATTCCAGGCATCACTAAGCAAACCCTCTTTTTCGCATACGTAATTTGGAAAGCTCGGCAAGTCAGAGCGGCAAAAAAAGCATGAGGCAGATCAACTGTATTTTTACGATTTCACTTTTTATTTACCGAAATGTGCAGAACAAAAAGAACTGTGCTAAAGTAAAGCGCCCTGAATCGCCCAAGGGCTTTATAATTTCAAGGCAGTCAATCTCCGGTAAAAGCTGCAAGAAACTTTGAATACAATAAACTGTCAGTTGAATTATCGTCTTTTAGCGCCAGTTTATGTGTGAAAGTTAATTTAATGTTTTCTAGATTTTGTTTATTTGTTTATTTGATGGCCTTCTTTGCAACCGATGCGATTTTAGAAAACATCTTGCCTTCCATATTCTTATAAAGTTAACAACGCATTTTGTATGTTCAGTGTCGCCTGTATAGCCAGTTATCCCGCCTGATCTGTCCGCGTAAAAATCATTTTCAGATGAATTCCAGGCATCAATAAGCAAACTCTCTTTTTCGCATACGTCATTTGGAAGACTCGACAAATCAGTCTAAAAAATTGCAAATAGTAAAATATCTCGCAACAAAACCGACTATATAAAACGAAGGAAAGAAATGCCACTTTGTATGCGACATAAGACAAAATTTATGTGGCCTCGAGATCAGCGGGAGAGATCATCCCGGCTCTCTGTAGGCTACAAACCAGAATAAGCCGACAGTTAGAACATTTCGATGCCAATTACCCAGATTGCCGTGTGCTTTTATGATTACATAATTAAACTTTAAGAGAAAATCATATTTTTCTTGAAACAGTGAAATCGAGTGAGGTCAAGCAAATTTTTCGCATATGAGTTAATTCCATATGCCATTTAGACGGGTGTTATATCACTACACTTCAATGTCGCTTTTCTTTTTATGAACAGCATCAGAAGTGAACACCGGTCCCGGGACACCGGTTTAGTTTTGTTTTGTTTACGTTCGTCGAATAACTCAGTTGAGCGACAAAAAAAGCATGAGGCTGATCAACTGTTTTCTTACGATTTCACTATAAAAAAACTGAATCGCCCAACGGCTTTATAATTTCAAGACAGTCAATTTCCGGTAAAAGCTGCGTAAAACAGTGAATACAATGAACTGTTTGAATTACCGTCTTTTAGCGCCAGTTTATGTGTAAAAAGTTAATTTAATGTCTTCTAGATTTTGTTTTTATTTTGATGGTTTTCTTTGCAACCGGTGCGATTTTCGAAAGCATTGTCCAAACCATCTTGTCTTCCATATTCTTATAAACTTAACAACGCATTTTACGTTCGTTCCCCGCATGTTTATTATGCGAGCCAGCGAGCCAGCGAGTCATGCGAGCCATGGTTGCGAGCCATGCGAGCCATGGTTGCGAGCCACGTTAAATGACGCCTTGGAGGTGAAAAACAAAAAGCTATGCGAGATCGGCGAAGAAGGAACAGACAAGCTATTTATTACGAGCGACGACAAAAGCACGCTAACCCTCGAATACATGACGAAATCATATAGGGTGTAACGCAACCGTAACGTGACAAATTAATAGTTTCATGATTTCCCGCAGACGAGACCCTGCTTCAATTTTTGACTTGACAGAGCAAAACGAACGGCAAGGTTTCCTCGTTGCTGCTAGCGTGAAATTCATTTACTTTCCATGATAAATCTGAGGTTTTGCAACGGCACATTTCAGTTTATAGCCACACTCGCGCGGACCACGCGGACGTTAGTAAAACTGCACGTGCTCACAACACAACACAACAGGGAAAGTATAAAAGTATAAATTTCTGATAGCACGCAGCTCTCAAAGACCTCTATTTCCATTGGCCTTGTAAAAGACAGCTGCTATTGTTTTTAGAGATAGGCGCATTCATCCATTGTTTGATGAGCCAATAAAACAACTCATTCTAAGAGCTGCGTGGAACCTTAATTTTAGCTTCAGGTGGCACCCTATTTTTTTTAACTTTGCAAAAAAAAAAATATCTCAACATGCCGAGAACGATTCGATAATAAAAAAAATGGGGGTCACTGAGCTCGTTTTTACTTGAGTGCTAGATTAAATCTAGAAGGGGCCATGTCACGGCGATTTTGCTGTTTGTGTTTGAAGATCTTTGAAATTGAGCATTTCCTCATTTATGAAACGCTCTTGGAACACCCAGAAGAAAACATAATATGATTCCTTGAAGGGACAACAAACCATAATCAACTGACACAAGAGAACTTGAAAAAAACTGGCGAGAGTTTTCAAGTTGCAATCCATTTCCATCAGGACCATCCGCAGCCAAAGACAATTAAAAATAGCTTGAATGTTAACAGAACAAGGACATTATTTTTACGTTCCCATTGAAACACGTATGTTTTGGGGGTTTTCAACGTGACACTTCAAATCGGTGACATTGCTCCTTCAAGTGACAACAGGTGTTTTCCCCATCGTTCAGAGTGCACAAAATCAGTAAAAAGGAGGTGCTTTCTCCCGCTATATCCCACTCATGACCCCCTCCCCCTCCCAGGGGTTTCAAATGACTGATGCATAACCATGTTGTTTTATTGAAAAATATTGAAACGTTTCTTGACAAACAAATGTATACACGTTCTCCTTATAAAACTTTTTAACGCACAGGGAAAATGCTGTTTTGTTAACCCTATTTTGCCTAGAATTTCTGAGGCGGGGGGGGGGGGGGGGGGGGGGGGGCAATCAAACCAACCAATAAACGTGGTTTTTCTTCATTCAAAGGTAAAAATATGGAAACTTCCAAAAACATGGCTGTCAAAATTTTGTTGCCATGGAAACATCAAATCACGTGATCAATAAAATGTCATATGAAATTGTTGCTCAGATAAATTTTAGGAAAAGTCACAAAGTTTGATGGCCTTAAAGAAAATATGAATGTTGAAAGTTAGTGTGGGCACTTTGCCCCCCCCCCCCCCCCCCTGGCAAAATAGGGTTAATTAAACTATTTCAAACAGCTATTAGCATATAAACTAATCACTTGATGTCTGATGTCTGATGTCTGATGTCTGATGTCTCACCTTTAAACCGATAAACGCCGGTTGGAGGATGTTGAATGATAAACGCGGATTGAAGCAAGGAGATCAAAAAATTCTTTGATACACTGAAAGCACGTTCGTACGGACAGTGAACAGTGAAGAAGGGGAACAACAGGACTGGGAACGAGTATTTCGCGTGCCTCGCACGAATGCCTCGCATGACTCGCTGGCTCGCAGTCATGGCTCGCATGACTCGCTGGCTCGCTGGCTCGCATATTGTGCATCCCCATCCCGTCTGATCTGTCCGCGTAAAAATCATTTTTAGATGAATTCCAGGCATCACTAAGCAAACTCTCTTTTTTTCTCTTTTTCGACAAGTCAGTCTAAAAAGTTGCAAGTAGTAAAATATCTCACAAGAAAACCGACTATATAAAGACGAAGGAAAAAATGCCACTTTGTTTGCGACATGAGACAAAATTTATGTGGCCTCGTGATCCGCGGGATAGATCATCCCGGCTCTAAGGTTACAAACCAGAGAAAAATAAGCCGACAGCTAGAACATAATTCAATGCTAACTACCGTGTACTTTTATGAACACATTATTAAACTTGAAGCGAAAAACATATTCTAATTGAAACAGTGAAATGTATTTTAAGATTAGAAATGTGAAAAACAAAAAGAGCTGCGCTGAAGTTAAGCGTCCTGAACCGCCCAACGGCTTTTCAAGGTCTTTCCTGAAGGCAGTCGATTTCCGGTAAAAGCTTTAAGCGCCAGTTTATGTGTAAAATGTTTATTAAATATCTTGTAGATTTTGCTTTGATTTGATGGTCTTCTTTGCAAACGGTGTATTCTTATAAACTTAACAACGCACTTTTTTTTATGTCAAGGTAGCACGTTTTTCCAGTTATGCTCGGCTTTCATGTGTCGACACGTTTGATGATTCCGAGATGAATGCATATATGCCGACTTGACATATTTTCCAAAATTGGACAAACGAATTCCATAGATCGGACCAATCCAAAGATTTTAAGATTAGAAATGTTCTAAAAAAACATCTGTGTTGAGTTTTTAAGAGGCCCTGCAGCACCCAACGGTAAACATGTCTATTGAGAAACCTAGTGTAAAAATACAACGCCTGCCGAAAGGGAAAAATGAACTCTGGATACTTGAACCAACTTTAATAATTATTTCAGAAATTTAAAAGCAGTCAATTTCCAGTAAAAGCTCCGTAAATCAGTGAATCTGAAACAATGAACTCGTGTGGACAAATTAGAAGGGATAAACTAAACAAAACCATGAACATACAGAATATGGAAGGCAAGAATTGGACACCGCTGTCAAAAATCGGCAACGAACGTCCCGGTAATCAAATGTATTTGGTATAATACTGTAGTCTTTGATGTACGTGATCAAATTCTAGAATTAAAGTTTCGTATTGCAGATCACTCCCCCGTCATTGTACAGGGGGCTACCTTATCATTAGTTAAAAGGACTTCAAATACAGTATTGAAATATATATACGGTAATTGGCTTACCTTAAAATACGAATTCCAAAGCCGAGCCAAAGCTGAAGGCCCACGAGACACATAGGAAACAAAACAGTGAAGCTAAATAATAAACAGGCAAAAAACCTAATAATAATTATCTATTTCTCGTTCTTTACATCCACTGCTGCGGCAATGATCTACTAAAAGCATGAGATCAAAAGAATTGACGTGGCGCAATAATTATATCATTTATTTCTCGTTCTTTATATCCACGTGTATCCACTGCCGAGGCACATACGCCTTCAGCTGCTTCAGTGGCCCTGTATTCTTACACAATTCAGTATATTATTATTGTTGCGAGAAAAAAAAAGGCGACATAAAGTGTAACTGCATTAATCAATAATACTAAGGCGGAAAATAAGAGAAGATCCCTACCAATTTCCAGCAAAGATGTCGTTGTATGTGAAATTCACAGCAAGTAAACACTCAGAGCCGGCTCTTCGCAATTTGATTTGCTACGCGATTCCATGCGTCAGAAAAAAGGAAAATACTGAGTTTCCATTAGGAATTCCTCTGGAGAGAAAAAATGTCTCCAATAAAACGAGAAGATAAAAGAAAGGCGTCTTACCAGAACACGATGATTAAATTCCACACGCGCCTATTTTGGGACCATTTGCTGTCCTGCTCGGTCATAACTGGCAACGCCGGAATCACATTACCTGTCATAATTACTCCTTTTTATGACAGCAACAAGATTGCATAGCGAATGACAATAAAAACAATTATAGAGTATGTTTTTGTTTAACTTTATTAAAAAAAAAACAGTGTTGACGAAAAGGCGCAGATAATTGAGCATGACACTGGCGTGACGCTGGCACGAGCAAGAAAGGAATTATTTCTTTTTAGCCAGCCAGCAGCACTCAATATGGATTTTGTGGATACAAAATCCCAGCAAATTCTCGTTAAAATTAATCTTCTAGCCAGAAAAAAAGATAAAAATAAACATAACCAGCCAGGAAATAAAAGAGTGAAGAGCGGTTTTTTTTTTGTGGAGCGGTTCGTTGGGTACTCCTGTGATACCTTAAACGTTAAGTTCGTTGAACTATATAATAGTTAACTATACCATTATAGTGGTACGAACAGATTTGCCAGTTAGTAAATGTTTCAGTTTGTGAACTACTGTATGAACAACTTTGTATTTTAACACCCAGATTATGTTGCTGTCGACGCGCGAATGTAATGCGATGTAATTGAATAATTAAATAAGCGTCCCCGGGCGCTAATTCGAGGATTTACGCTATGCAATTTGAGCCAAAAACGAAGGCGATTTAGAAAGCATAAGGACTATGTCTTTCCACTAAAAAATACTAAAACTCCTGGCTTCTTTAGTAGAAGGCTGTTTTCGAGTGCTATTTTCTGAAAAATTTACACTAAATTTCATGTACGGCAAACGGAAATGTGAGTCAAACCCGTGACGGACTAGTATTCCACCCAGAAGGAGGCGTACAATGTACATGTTGCAATACTCCTACATGTAGTCGCGCCACGCTACTATTGGTTTCTATAACATCGGTGTAGACGTCACCATTGAAAAGAAGGTTGGTGTTGGTGGGTTGTAATCTCGTTTCTAGTGCCTACACTTCTTTCGGTCAATTACAAGGAAACAAGAGTGGTTCGTCTCTGCGGGAGGGCTTTAGGGACGGCATTACTGAAATATCTTGGTCAAGGGTTTGGTCTTTTCTTTCAGTAGCAAAGAACACGCGTATCAACTGTCAACAATTACGTTCAGTTTAATTTCTAACTTCAGAAAATAAAATAGAACTGTAGAATAAAATAGAATAGTATAACTATTTACATAGCTGTATTACATACCGTAAAGTAAAACTCTGGAGGTAACAGTGAATAATTTACAAAATGATTCTGGTAGGCATGTAGATATACAACATCCGCATTAAACGGAAAGTTAAATTAACAGATCGTCAACTTTTCAGAAAACCGGTTTTACAGAATTATTTTCACATATTGATTCCCACAGAAAAACCAATTCTCGTATAGCAAGAACATTTGAAATCCCCATATTTTAAACATCACATCATGGAAGATCGATTATTGCAGTGGGTTAAGCCATGTAATAATGTGATGAGTACAAGACATATACAGTATAGATTTCGCTTTGACTATTCACCACAAAGGATGTTTGGTAAACATCCCTTTCCACTGTCGAGAGTCTGCCTCCTGTGTGAAGACAAAGATAACAATTAATGATGGAGCGATCAACTTGAAATGATTAAATGTACGCGTAAACACAGGATTTTTTTGGAAGCAATTTGTGGGTTTGCGAACGGCGGCAAACGAGCGCGGCTTTTGTTGGTTTAGCGAACACGCAAGGCAAAACTAACGGATTGCGAGCTAAAAAGTAGCTGTTCTCTTTGACGTCACTCACTTTCCAGTATTCTGATTGGTCAATCGAACTGTTCTCTTTGACGTCACTCACTTTTCAGTATTCTGATAGGTCAATCGAACAAGCCTCTTTCAGTATTCGGGATACTTTTTTGCGGGAAAACGAGTAAAGCTTGTTTTGATCCTCTTAACTACTGGCGGATGAAATAAATGGTAGATACTCAGGGAAACTGTTTTCCAAAGTCATGCGAAAATCACTCTTACTAATTAATGCAACATACAAACATGAAGTCACAACGACAAGTACTACTTCACAGGGCTGCACACGAACCTTTAGCTTAGAGTCCAGAAAACTCAATCTCTCTTCCAAGTGTTTCATCTCCTGTTTGTACAAAGACCAAAACGGAATGGTTAAAGTAGTATCAATGCATCTTGTAATATTAAAAAAATGTTGGATAAGCAGTTTACACCGCTTCAATATTGCAGAATAGACCATTAATTTATTATTTTTACAATTGTGTGCTTAGTACCCTGGCCTTTGAGTGGAAGTGAGGCTGGCATTGACTTTGTTTTAATACAATCCTTGTTGCTTTTCATATGTAAATATTGCTGAACATAAACTAGTAAGCATAAGAACAACATGATTAAAATTCAAAACCACGTAATGGAGTACGAGTGTTCTCGAGTGGCCGGGTATTCTGCAGTTAAGCCCCACGTAATTGTGCGTGGACGATTCTCAGACACGAAACATTTTATCGTGGCAAACCCACACCCTGGGGGCGACCTAAACTGTAGCTGTTCGTATGGTCACAGAATCATTCAAAACTACAGGAACTATTAAAACGAAGTAATACTCACAGCGCTAAGTTTTGCATCTCGTAAGCGCGACAGTTTTGGAACAGTGTCTTCTAGTTTGCTTATCTGGAAATGACATTAAAAAAGAAATTAAGGGTGGCTTTTTCAATTCTTGATGTCAGTTAAGATATGTTGTGCTCGACTACTACTACTTTTTTATTATTGTTGTTATTATTATTATTACTGTTAGAGCAGTTTTCAGTTGGAGTGTGAAAAGTAATTACACAATTGCTTTGGTTTTTCATTGCTACGCTTTGTGATTGGCTAAAAAATCTCGCGCCACTTTCTCGACCAATCAGAAGTAAAACCAAAACCAATCGTGACTTGCTCGCACGCGTTTTCCCGCGCTTGGCGCCGCCAACATGTAATTGCTTCGAGCTCTGATTAGTTCATTGGATTGTTTACGACTGCTGTGATTGGTCAGAGTAATTACTTTGGTTTTGGTTTTACGACACTCAATTGAAAACTGCTCAAGTCACGATTGGTTTTGGTTTTACTTCTGATTGGTTGAGAAAGTGGCGCGAAATTTTTTAGCCAATCACAAAGCGTAGCAATGCAAAACCAAAGCAATTGTGTAATTACTTTTGACACTCAATTGAAAACTGCTCTATAGAGGAAAATTGAATCTATCTTTAAAAGATCCTAAGAAGATCCTTGAAGATCCTTGAGATTCTTCACAAAGAACCTCAAAGATCCTCAAAGATCCGCTTTGAAGATCTTGACAAAGATCTTTGAGGATCTTGGTTAAGATCCTTGAAAAGATCCTTAAAGATCCTCATGAAGACCTTTAAAGATCCTCAAAGATCCTAGAAAGTTTTTCACCAGAGTAACCTTACATATTAACTTCATTTTTTTAGCAAGAGATCGAGTCAAGTGAAATGGTTCAAGATTTGACATAGGCTGCACCCTTCAACTAAACACAAAATCACAAATTATCAGATAAAACAGCAAGCGATATAGATCACAGCACATAAGAGTTGATCAAGAGTGATACATGTAATTTTACACTTACCCTTTTGCTAAACAGCTGTAATTTTCTTTTGTATGTCTCATTGTAGCTTGGGAGATCAACTTGTCTGGGAGTGGGCTTCACTACAATTAAGTCACATGGAGTATAAATAGAAGATGATACAAGGGTGAGTGGATGTATCACATTTCTCATGTTCAACTTGATATGGAGTTGAACATAGAAGAGAAATTTCATATCTCTCTTTCATGTTATTTTGTTTATTATATGAACGACACTAATTTCAAAGTTTTAAGCAATTTTCCGAAGATTTCTGAAGATTTTGAAAATTCTTTGAATGTTGTCTGAAGCTTGTATGAATGTTTCCGATCATTTTCTGAAATTTTGTGAAAGATATCCAAGAAAGATTCGAAGATGATTCCATTGTAGACAACACCGTTTAGCTTTTTTGTCATTTAATAAGTGCAAACATGGTAGCGATTTATGTGAAGATATTGAATATGAAAAATCTTCTGAATCACTCTACACAGTGAATATAAAATTGATAACTTCACATACATCTCTCTTTTTTGGCATTCAGACTGGGAAACACGATTCTGGGTTATTTTTATAAATGTAAATTCTTACCAGAAGAGTGCCTCTTGCATACTTCAAGCATATAGGGGCTGTGTGGAAAAAATAAAAATGAAAATGAACAAACTGGTAAAAAGAATTGTATTAGTTACTGAACCATAGAAGTAGCACCTTGATAGTCTAGAAAGGTGGTGGCTCACACAAGATTATCAACACCAGCACGAGTCAGACTACAATAGGTAGCACAGTCCACAGTATGAGGTGTCAGGGTAGTATGCTCTAGTAGTGCCCGGTTGCCCCAGGTGACTAACTTTAATTTGCTTTTGAGCGACAAGGCTTACACAAAGCTTAAGTTCCTGTTTATAGGCACTAGCTCTCTATGGTGGATGCCACATTGTGGTCCCAAAGCAAGGTCAGCAAGAAGACAATGTACCAGTGGCGTATTTGGCAAAACTAACCTTGTTACAGTATTTTCTGGAGTCCGCCTGCTCAAAGGTATAAATGATCCTCTTCCATTTCTTAACTATAATATTACAAAGACACAAGTCAGGCAATTAATATTTAACACAGGTTTAAAGGGTCTCAGAAAATACAATGTAATCTCGAAAGAAAAATGAAAAACTACATGAACAAAAACCATGGATGCCCTACTCAGACTGTCCAACCATCCCGACTTCGTTGGGATTACCCCGATTTGGCTTGAAAATCCCGAATCCCAACCAATTCTTGGTTTTCACGTGACGTCATCAAATTCGAAAATCATAAATTGTAATGCCTTCTGAATTTATATGTCCACCAGGTTGAAGATGACTTAAAAATAAATCTTTTCACAAGTATCCAACCCGGTAGCGTCTTTCGTTTTGAAAATACAGCATTTTGAATTTCTGACTTTTCACCCTACGTGACACCAACATGGCGTCCGTGACAAAGCTTTTTCCTATAAAACAAGGGCCTCTCCTCGCGATTTTTGGCACTTTGGGCAGTTAAAGTATTAGGAATGCAGTTTATGCGAATGAATAGTAGTTCACGAGAGAAAAGTAATCGCTTTCAGAGCGAAAGTGAAGTCCAGATGTTTTTATTGATTTCCGGCGGCCATCTTGGTGCCCCTCGGAGGGGCACCAAGATGGCGTTTCCATACAAAGCTCTGTAAATTTGAGTCGAGTGCTTCGGCGAATAATTCAACAACGGGATACTGCACAGATCTGAGACTTAGCGAAGTTTTTTATTTGTTACTCTTTTATAACATTACAAATTATTGGCTTCTTTCACTAAATAGTTTCGATTCTAAAACATTATATCTTGGTGTCCCTCCAGGATGACGTTTCCATACAAAGCTCTGTAAATTTGAGTCGAATGCTTCGGCGAATAATTCAACAACGGAATATTGCACAGATTTGAGACTTCGCGAAGTTGTTTATTTGTTACTCTTTTATAACATTACAAATTATTGGCTTCCTTCGCTAATTCGTTTCGATTTTAAAATTTTATGGCGTGACAGTGAAAACCAAGAATATGCGATCGGGATAGGAAAAATCCCGATTTTGACATCTGTTCTGTCATTTTCGTCAAATTCTCATAATACTTACTATACAAAAATACGAAATTGTGTATACTTAACTCTGATATCCCTGGAGATAAACTAAAGAAACAGCAAGAAATATCAAATAAAATCGAGTACTTGAATGTGGAGTCACACAAAACGACGCAAAGTGACGAGAAGCCACATCAATTATTTTGCCGAACATTTTTGACAGAAATTGTCATCTCAGAACACTAGAAAGGGGGGGGGGGGGGGGGGGGGGGGGGGGGGGGGGGGGTGCATGCCCCCAGAACCCCCCAGTGGGCGCTCGGCCAATCCATCTCAATTCTAATTTATCCCGATTTTTCATGCCTAAAAGGTTTGACAGTCTGCCTACTGTTACACTGTAGATTTATTTTTAAACTATCAAATTAAAATTTCAAAGCACTTAAACACAAGCAAATTGAGCAGCAGATTTTGGATTTTCGTAAAAAAGTTACAACCTTACAAAGAATTGAAGGTGCATGTAATGTATGATGTTTTATAACGTACTGTAATGTTAAAAAGACTGCAAAAGACAAAAAGCTAAACAATAACCTCCTTCATTTGGAAAATAATAAAAACCCTCGGAACCACCTCTACACTGTCACTAGTAGCCCAATTAGGAGAGGGCTCTGCCTTACAGAGGGTTTACATGTAGTTATAGAAAGGTGTCTGCCTTAGAGAGATGTCCACTTTGAGAGAGTTCACTGTAGTAATGTCCTGGGCTGTTTGCCATTTTTCAGGAGAAACTGGAATTTTCATTCCAATGTAATAGCTATTTTCATAGGGAAACTTGCCAAAAAGATGGAAGTCCTCAGACATACTCTCTTTCTTTTCCAACCAAAATGACTGGAAAATCTGCATACCAGAGTGTGTAGGGTGTGCATGACTTTTACAAATGATTTAGCCTCACACTCCTGGTCCTGGTCCTTTTTCACATGTATAATTATATTGACACATTTTTGACAGTACCTGAGTGCACATGTATTAATGGTAAATGCCCTAAGGTTTATCCTAACCACTTGACAACTTTCAAATTACATGTACACAAATGTACCACTAGGAGTGGTCCACTCTGACCAACTTTTTCATGCAAATGGTAATGCCCTCATGGTAATCAACATGGCATACATGTACATGTACATTTACCTTCAAAACATTTCCTTTTTCTGCCACAGATATGCCAAGCTGTTCAACAAGAGCCTGCAAAGAACACTCGATTTATCAATCAACAAGTCGTCATTCAGGCATTTGGTCAGTTAGATCCAGTCAGTCAGTCAATCAGTAGACAGTCTGTCAGTGAGTACATGAGTAATTTACAGTTGTACATGTAGACTGTTGGAGTCAAACAGTCAGCCACCCAGCCAAGAAGATAAAGGAAACAGTGTGTTAAAGGGAGGGTTTCACGGTTCGGCGCATGTGCAAGCTATAGCGTAACCCGTTTAATTTCATTATTTAGACCAATCGGCGGGAAATTTGCCCGTGAAAATGTCGCGGTCAGTCAGCTGATTGAATGGATGACTATACATACCAATGTGCACCATGAAAGCCAACAGAGCGTAGAATAAATCCTTCGGGTCAAAGGTTTTATTCAGTGTTGACTTTGTCGGTGTAATCCGTTGAAATTTTATGTGAATTTTAGTCATTCTTTGCTTTGTTTGGACAAATTATAGTATGTGACCGATTAATGAAGTAAATGTGAGTTTTTTTTTAACCGATAAAATTGGTAAGAAAGCGAATAAAGCATTTTAATCTGTGCACATGCGCCGAACCGTGAAACCATCCCTTTAAGATTTGAAATAATTAAGCCCACCCCACCCCCCCCCCCCCCCCCCCCCCCCCCCCCCCCCCCCCCCCTCCCCACTCCCCCTCTCTATTAAGCCCCTCTCTAATAAGCCCTCCTTTAATGAGGCCTGAAATTAAGTAATCCCCCCAGGGGTGATGGGGGTGATCATCATACCGTTTAGGGGTTGAAATTCATGGTTTGGTGCCACTAAGGGCGTTTGACTAGAAAATGACCACTGTCAGAATTACATGTATTCTGATACCTTTAAGGGTACATGTATTAAGCCAGAAAAATACGCGGACAAGAACAACTTTTCAGACAAGACTGGTACCTGTTAGGGGTACAAAATGGGTTTATGATACCTTTTAAGATACCCCCCTCCCAATGGATCCTGGGAACTGTACATGTACAGGTGTAGTGTACCTCCAAGAACTTGGCTTTTGCGTATGCTTCATGGTCACATTCTTCTTCAAAATTTCCTTCCTCAGCATTGAACTGGAATCGCTTTAAATCGGACACTTCTATTCATAAAGGTTAAATAAACAATATATTAGAACAAAGTAGTTGTCTAAAGTTAATCTAATGAAGAAATCCCGGGAGAAATGCACAAAGTACTAAATATAAAAATCGGCTAAGGACGTCAGCACGGTTGCACTGAAAAGGATTTGTTAAAATTTGGTTATTTTACAGTGTAGCAGCTCGCCCACCTTCTCCATTTCTGACAATAATCCAAAATGTTCTTTTTTCATTACTCATTCTCGCATTAGTTCGCAGGGTGTAAGAGTAATAAAATGAATTGAAAACTACGCTGTTCGATCTTCGAGAATCGAACAGCAAACAACGGCAAATAAACAAACGAAGGTGATATTGGCCAGCGGTTACCAGTGGTAGAAAAACTTCACTGCGCTTTACACGACGTGGTTCATGGCGACTTCAATATGGCGGACACGCCTCAAGCAGAAAGTCTGAGTTTTGTCGAGGTAAACACTAATTACACTGGCTTTTTTTACCCAAGTGTGTATTTATGGGTAGTCACCATGTTATCGATTTCACTTTCTTTAGCTTACGGATGAAGAAAAGGCTGTTCTTAGAGACTGCAGAATGAATAGTGTTTACTTCAGAGGTAAGACTATGGGACGTTCCATTTTTTATCCGCACCCCCCTAAAGATGGCAAGAATCCGAACCCTCAATTTATTGTCGGCGCCCTTTGAAAAATAAAATCCGAAGGGTTAATTTTTTGTCGGCACCTTTGAAAAAAAAATCCGAAGGCTCCAAATTTTGTCGGCTTCTTTGAAGAAAAAATCCGAACCCTCCTTTGCAAAAACACTCCTTCTTTAGGGGGGGGTGCGGATAAAAAATGGAACGTCCCTATGAGCTTAAAGTTGTGTAAATGGGTTAAAATGACTCGTGTAACTGAATTTGTTTTGTTTACTGAGGGGAGGAGAAAGCCCAGTGTTTGTATTTGAAAAATGTATAAACAACAACATGTTGGCATGTGCACATAATGTTTAATATACCTGCCAACTTTTCCTAAGTCAAATGCGTGTGATTTTCGTATCCATAAATATTATCCGACTTTCCGAAAAAATTCCGACGACTTCCCGAGCATTGCCGAAGATGTTCCGATCATTTCCGAAGATTCCCGAATATGTTCTGATGATTCCGAAATTTGCCGAATGTCGCAGTGCTCAAAAGCTCTGTGCAATCTTGCCGATCGAAAAACGACCTTTCAGCTTATTTGGGACTCAAACGCGACATTTAGCGCCAATAACTGGACTATTTTGGGTGGAAATTGAATTCAATTTTTGACGTTAATACACAAATGTAGTTAATGAACAGGTAGTCCGGAATTGTGAGTCGGGTGTGTGAAATTGTCCTGTACGTGTGCGATCTATGTTTTCAATCCACAGGAGTGTGACACACGCATAATGCATGTCAGTTGGTAGGTACAATGTTAGGTGGTGAAATGATCTTTCATCACCTAAAATTCTGTAATAGACCCTTTCACGGTATAAGTGCACCATGGGTAATCGGGGCAACATGGTGGAAAATAAAGGTTGTATGGATATTTAAACCAAGAATCTATACTCGAATATATACATGTATTTTTGCAACTTTCTCCATTCAAAACCTAACATATGAATTCAAAAAAGGGTGAGGACGAGGGTTGGATGGGTACTTTTACAGTGACTGTGTTGTTTCAAACAGCAACTGTATGTGTACAGTCATGTAAATAGCTACAGCTAATAGACCGACCAATGCCCAAGGTGTGCCCATAGTACATTTCATGCATTGCATTGTATCCGTGCATATGCTTGCACGCTCTTGAGAAATGGAATTTTTTAGTAACAGATCTGGTTAAAAAAATGCTTTCCCACTTCTTGTTAAAAAGAAAAATTAGAGTAATCAAAGCTGACAACAAATTGAGTTAAGATTGGAAGGTTGTTATTGTAGCAAGTAGTTTAACATTAATTTTTCATATTATGGACACCTCTACAAAGTCATGTACTATGCAGACATGTTGGTCTGTGATATGTTCTTTTTTGTCCATATTACATGTAAGGAGGTTTGACTGCACTTCTCTGTTTTAGATCATAACCAGATTTGTTTTGATCAGTTGTGATCCAAAGGACATTGTGCTACTCTACACCCAGCCCTATGATAAAACAGGGTTTTTTTTATTAAAGAACAACTCTTGTATGATTTTTGCAGGACTTCCTGTAGGAGTTTGTTCTGTTCTTCTATTAAGACAAGCAGTAAATGCTGGTAGGTAGAAGTGAACAGGCAGTAAACATTAGTTCTTATTTCATAATTAATTATTATTACATATAAGTACATTGTACATTTTGTTTTATTTTTTAAAGAAGGTGAACACAACCTACACTGTATAAGCCAGGGACTTCCATGTAGTCAGACAGTTTTAATTAGTAAAAACATTTTGAAATGTGCAATTTAATAAGAACAGAAGGTAATATAAATTTAATTTTTAATTAATGACTTTTTGTGTTTTGTTTTCAAACTCTTGTTCTTATACAGTATCAACTTACAACTGTATTCTAGTATTCATTTCATAATTAATAGTGTTAAACAACATAAGTATTGCAGCTGTGCAATATTACATAATTATGTATTTCTGTGACACAAAGTTAAGAATGCCCATTCAATGGCTATAATTTTGCGATCAAGAGTTACACATGCATGTTCAGAGCTGACCTTGTAATTAATAATGGATTATCATATAGTGGGGTTTCATTGACAGTATCAATATAATTGGTTTACAATATTCCTTGAAAATAAATTCAGTCACGTTTAAAGTAATTACATATAGATGCAATAAATTTTGAAATTTTGAATCAAAGTGATTGCATGTTAATGCAATTAAATTTTGAAATTATGTAATTCCCTTTTGATTGTCTTTAAAATGTAGAATCTGAGGCATGTATGAGTTCCAGCATATTATTTCCAACTTTCCTGTTTTGACTGTGTCTGAGTCAAACACTCTATTTAGAATCACCTGCTAGTAATCATCTGTGGATCCCCTGTTAGTTTTTATTTAAAGTTAGCACCTCACCTTATTCTGCGGGTGACTGCAATGTACCTTGCAAAAGATGCAACTGTAACTTGTTAAATACCTTTTTACCTGTACAATATTAAAATAATATTTTGTATTTTACAAGGTTATTTTCCATACATTAAAAGATTTGCAGCAATGTATTATACAGGTAAGGTGAATGGTAAACATGCAGCCATATAGCTTTTATTATTAGTTAATCTGTTAGTTTTATTCTACCAATTTAGTACTTTTTATGGTATTTACAAACATTTCATCCTTCTTTTATACAATCATGTCTGATATTCTCTTCCCTATGGGCATTTTTTAACAATTCAAAAGTAGTCATTAATTTGAAGGAGTTGTAGTATAATGGAAAAGTGGGAAGGCAGTTAAAAGAAAAGGTCATTATTTGTCATAATTAATACAGAATACGGTTTGTCTTAAATAAAACAGGTAAGAAAATTAAACAGTAATATTGACCTGTGTTCTGTTTTACATGCACAGGTAATGCAAGGAGTAAAATTGTAAAAAATGAGCCATAAAAAGTTAAATCCATGACCATATCCACAGTGATTTTCTGGAATTCATTCATGCGTCAAAAACAAGTTATGCTGATAACTTTGCAGCTCATGTCTGCTTAATCGAGCTTAATTATTGAAGTCTTTTGAAACTGAGCACTTTTTTTAACCAAGTACAAATGTAGAACCTTAATTTACTTTGCATGGAATGCAAAAGCCACCAAATGCCACCAAATATACAACTAAATTGGATATACATGTAAAGATTCTATAGAGCAAAACAGAAGCAGTAGTTTGGAGAAAAAGAACAGGATTACAAGGATGAAAGTTGGATAAAAGTTCATTAACTTTAATTTGTGACAGGCAGTCAAGAAATCAAAGTTTCCATTCTGCTAGAATTTTGATTTTTTTAACTGTTATTATTTTTTTTTTAGTTTTTATTTCTTTGGCACTTTTTTTCCCATTTTAAGATACATAAACCTATATGGCCTAGCTTGGCACAAGTCTCTTGTACATGTAGCTCAGTGGTTAAAGCATCTGACTGGTGTACAGAAGGACATAGGTTCAATTCCTGTCAGGGCCTCGGATTGTTTTCTTTCTCCCATGCTCTTGGCACGATGGACATTACATCCTTCTCATAATATTGTGTTTTATTAGGACTGTTTGGATTTGGCTTCTTGGCTGGAGTAAGTTCTTATAAAAGTGCTTGTGTGGAGAAGATAATAAAGTTAGAGAATTCCAGACTTGCTGATCAAGTCAGAGCAACACAGATGTGAGTAGTTGCTACTGGGTATTCTAGAATAAACTAGACCAGCATTTTGTAAAAAACAAAATGAAGCATTCTGTGGCAGGAGTTGAAACATTTAGTTATCTTTTTTTTTTGTTAATTTTTTTGGCTCATAAAGAGCCATTAATAAGAAAATAAACCAGCTGTAGTTTGTTTCTGCCAGAACTGCTTTATTTTGAAGTAAAAATGAGAAAAGCGATTTTTATGATGGGATAGGCAAGATGACCAAAACATACCTGGCAATTAGCCTTATACACAGACCCTATTTTAGCTCATCACACACCCCTTCCCACGTTATGAGCTAAAAGAAGGTTTGCATATGAGGCTACCTTGCAATTGGTTTGGTAATTACCTACTTACCAACATAATTTTAATTTATGTCTTTGGATCACAATGCACAACAAATCTCACACATATATGCCTGTTGTATTTAGGGCTGGAAATCGTGGATCACATTGGGAAACAGGAAATACCCATCGTGAACACCAAGACATAGATTTGCAGGGTTGGTAACTATAATGTATGTTCAGAGCACTGATTCATTAATAAGGTTCTTGCATTGTAGTAAAATAGCACATGAATCTTTTTTCCAGTTTTTTCTATTCTTGATATAATTGGGGCTATAATTGGGGCGTGGGAAGAGGGGTATATAAATATACCACCAGTCTTTTTGTAAAACGGTGGGTCCTACCAACGTACAATAGTTTTGACCAATTCCCCTTAACACATTCTTAACAGGAAAAGGTCGGCCCAGTAACCGGTTCAGTGTACCTAGCCAAAGACCCTCAACAGAAGAGCGCATTCCTTACAGTGACACTTCTGCTTCTTCTGTGGAGTCCACAGAAGATGCCCCTGCACCTCCAAGCCTTTATTTTGATGTGGAGAAAGAAAAAGAGAACAAGTATACAAGTTACTCAGAATTGAGAAAGAAACATCGTGAACGGTGGACCCCTCCAAGTGTGTCTTCATCGGGGCCCAGCAGGATGGAACAGGTTTGTGAATTTTAAGCAACTTAAAGGGGCTATGTCACAATGATTTTGGTGAGGTCTTTGATGTTTTTGTTTTTGTTTTAATTGCTAAAACTGTTTACAAATTGTTGCTTAGTACCATAGCTTATGCACAAAATGATATGTGAACAATGGAAGAAAGATTAAATAGAGAATTATTTTAGGTACATGTAGAACAAAAAACCTTTTTTTTATTGATTTTTCAAAGTCACGGGAAAAAACTTGAAATCGTTAGCCTATTTTTTTTTAAGTTGCAATCCATTTCCTTCCTGGCCATCTGGAGTAAAAGGCACTAATATTTATTTATAGTATTAATGTACTGATATTGGATGAAATTAAAAAAACGCGTAACTTTAGTATTAAACATTACAATGAATGTACATGTAATCGTTTCTTCTCGGCCACGTTTTCAGTCTAGACACAGACACGGGGTAGACCCGGATTCTCAATCAGGTTCTAACGATGCTCCCTTGTCACTGACCTTTGACATGGATAACAGCAGTGATGCACGCAGCAACCAGGAAGGTAGTCGAGAAACTGGACAGCGCAAGTATAATCAACAGGATAGGCCTTCTTATAGACAAGGTATTCCTAGCTACATGTATGCGACTGAAAATGTTGTTGCGCTTAATATCACTAGTTCTCTGTAAACAAACTATGTTGATCACTGTGTGCTCTGGCGAGCGAGAAAATCCCTCTGAAAGGAACTGTTCGATACATGCTTAACAATTATGTCACTGAATCATTTAGAGCTGTCTTGCTTAAATAAATAAATAAATTACACGTGTCATTATGGGTTCAGAGATTGGACGCAAATTGTCCATAGTTGTCTGTTTTTTCAAGTAAAAGAGATTCCCCTAAATCCTTTTTATCGTGGAAGTGAAATAACCAGCAATTCTTCTAAATGATACATACTTGACAATTCCTTGCCTTTTCGTGGTGTGTTAGTCTGAAGTGCCAGCCGCTTTCTTGCCCTACCCCCTGTGGGGGAAAGTGACTGACATTTCAGACTATTAGTGTGGGGGGCCAGTGGTGTGTATTTTAACTAGAGTTACGAGACAGGACACGGGGTGAATAAAAAACCGTTGAATTACATTTTTAGCCCTTTAGGCCTTATTTTTCCGTTTTCAAAATAAATGAGGTGGGAATCCCTGCCCCCTTGGGTCCCTCCTTTCATTACTTATTTTTGTAGACTACGAGCAGTCTCTCTTTCCCAGCTTAGTCCGTCGAGCGAGAAACGAAAAACCATTAGCGAACGGATAATGGCCGCGCGAAACTGGGGGCGAGGCAGGCGCGCGGGAAAAGAGAGTCTCTCTTTCCCCGCGCGCCTGCCTCGCCCCCAGTTTCGCGCGATCATTATCCATTCGCTAATGTTTTTTCGTTTCTCGCTCGACGGACTAAGCTGGGAAAGAGAGACTGCTCGTAGTCTATTATTTTTGTCACTCGCTCACGAGTCATGGGTTGATTGATTTTGTTGCTGTGTCAATATTCGTTGTTGCCAACTTTAAAACAGGCATATGACTTTTTTTTTTTTCATGCAGGTGCACCACCAAAGAAAAACAAGTATGGCGATGTCATAGAATAAAGAATTAGAATTATTTCTAGCTTTCGTTTTTAATCATCTCAACCGTGTCTCAGTCGATCCAGACACTTTTGATATGTGGTCTGAATTTAAAAAAAAAGAACGGATACTAACCAGATGAGCACTCTGCCTCTGTACCTAATTGTATAGTTTGGGTGAACTAAATAGCAATGATCAATGTACTGCAGTGTATTTTAACTTAAAAGATGAATACTCGTTCGTTGTCAGGCAGCTTTAGATGACAAGATTAAAGAAATTATTTGTCAAATGTGTCGTTGTACCATTTAATTTAAATAAACATAATTATATTATCATGCAAGCCAAATTAAAATGGCCCTCGGAGGCCCCGCAGAGGAACACTGCGGTGGCGTAAAAAAGTCGAAACGGACGGGTAAAATCGGCGGAGAAAAGTCAGGGAGAAAAATAAGAGCCGGTCAGGTCAGTTCTAAACAGCTCTAAACGGCTCAGACAGTAAGTCCGCGTTTTAGACTTAGCGTAAGTCGACGTTAGGCTAAGTCTGCTTAAGCGTTCAGACATATGTATGGTATAATTATTGTCATGGAAAGTTGTCGTCATTTAATAGAGATGTAAATAGGACAATCACATGACTTTTGGAGGGCATATAGTTTATTTGTGGCCCGAGTAGCATCATTTGCGCGGAGCGAGGGTGCAAATGATGCTACGAGGGACACAAACTATATGCCCGACAAAAGTCATGTGATTATCATTATTATCAATACACAAGGCCAAATCGTACAAATTCGTTTAATAAGAAAAAATTGTTTAACAGAGACAGGGCCGTAAATGCGTTTGCAGCCCGTCAAATTCAATATCGCCCGCCACTCACGCGTGTTTTCTCGAAGGCAGTTTCTTATTTGGCCGCGTATATTGATAATAATCATAGATAAGGTCACTTAGGCCTGGTCCAAATGCCGCTACGTTCATACGCTAAACCTAACCCAATTAAGTTCGACGTTGGAGCGACGGCTGATTGAAACGGTGTTCTTTGGTCGAACCAAACTGCATTTACCTGCAGGGAAGAGCCTGGGTTCAGGTATCAACTTTCGCGCCAAAATTCAAGATGGCGGACGAGGTGCAAAGGCTAGCTCGAGTAAGAGCGATTGTAATGCAGACATACTTTGTGTCTCTAAAACATTTACTGCAGTCCTTCAGCTTCGCCGCCATTTTTGTTTTGTGACCATTCCAGGCATAGACTGAATTATGGGAAGATTATAAATTATCTTAATTAATGCATTAGGTTCGGCGCATGAGAAGAGCGCCGTATGAACCAGCCGCCGCTCCAGTGTCGCATAATGCGGCAGGCCCTGCCGAGCTTACGTTGTTTGCGGCTCCAAACCTGAACTGCCGAACCAAACTGATTCAAACGCCGCTCTTCCGCCGTACTTAATTCATAAGTTTAGAAATTCACGTAAACTGAGTTAATAGATCAGACAATCGTGAAGAAAATTCACTCAAACTGAATTCACAGATCAGATCAGACAAATGTAAAGGAAATTCCGCACTCAAATGGAGTTCACAGATAAGACAAATGTGAAACGGGGAATTCACTCAAATTGAGTTCCTGAAATATATAAAATCGATAAAGATTTCAGTGTGCAGAACGGTCTTTTTTTTTTTTTCAAACATGATTCGCCAGTTATTATTGACGGGCGAAATTTAGCGAGCGAATTATGTTTGAAAAAAGAAAAACGAATCTGCGGCACACTGCAGTGAAATCGACTGTAACTAAACTTAAACACAACTGACATGCACAAACATGTTAAATTGGGCGATAAGGGTCGTTTTTTTTCACTGGTGCCGAAACCCCTTGAGAAAACAGAAAACAAGCGCTGGTACCAGAATAGCTCCTTATTATAATTTTATATAGCCTTTTTCAGCTTTGCTTTTACGATTTAAGAACTTAAGATAGCCGGGAGTCTAGAAACAGATTATGAAATTATTTGGCAAGAAGAACAACTCTAGTGAGACAAAATACAAGGTAAGTTTGTTTTTTCATCTCCTGTTTCTTTTTTACATTCCTTTTTTAGTATTTGTCATATTCATTAACAAAGTGTTAGTAATTCATCGTCGAACTAATTGGTAGCGACATCAATATAATATTCTTTTACTGTAAAACCTAAGGAGCTAGTTTTGCCATTTTGTGTACCAAGATCAGGATTAGTAATTGATTGTATTACTATGTGGTAGTTTCTAATTCTGTAAAAATTAAGGAACGACTGGAATAATTATCTTGCTCGTATCTTTTCAATGAAACCTGACTGATGAGGTTATCGTTAGTTTTCACATCCCGTGACAAACAGATCAAACGTTTTTCTCAAGAACTGTCGCCGAGAACGTTTTCACGCCGAATTAAACGAACTGTGTCACTTTACAAAAATGTTATTGAGAAACTTTCCTTCTAGGTTATCAATAATTGATTAGCATAATTGAAGTTTCACCCTAAATTTTTGTGTCATAATTTCCTGCGGTATTTTTAATTTATTTTTACTTTGGGGAAAACAGGGAAAGAAATGTTTCCCGCATCAAAACTTTGAAAAAGGCACATTTCAAAATTGAAAAACCTGAAGAGTATGGCATTAGCCCAGCAAAGCAAACTTACTTCACAGGGGGCCCACACAAACTGTGTGACCGTTGTTCGTATTTTTAAATTTAGAGGAAATGTATGGGAATTTTGAAAAGATTCACTTGTCGTAATATACTGCGATGAATATTTACATACAAGATCAAAATAAACGTATTTTTACCTGAAATGTTGTGTGGTGTCATTCTTGTAGCTGAAAACGGCGAATTTTAGCGATTTGAAGGGTTTTGCATCGCTCAGGTAAAGTCCGCTCAGGTAAAGCTTATGCCTGCTTCGTAAAACAGTATAAATTATAGAACCAGGCGTGAAACGTGTTTTAACCCTATTCAGCCTGGGCTTTTTTTGAGTTTCTGAGCCTTGGGGGCGGGGGGGGGGGGGGGGCACATTGCCCATTGCCCCCCCTCGCAACTTCAAGAACATTAAGGCTATGAAAATGAAACCTAGAGGGTACATAGTACGTCCAAAACTGTCTCCTTTGCGGTCCGCACAATGGAACGATGACGTCATATGATGTAGTTATTAGGTAATTAGTTATACGGCCGCCATCTTGGATCCGCCATCTTGGATTTCTGAAATGTTTTAAAACCTCTTAAAAACCATCCAAATCGACTCAAAATAATCAAAACCAATAAATAAACGCTAAATGATGTAAAAATATAAAAATTTATACCAATTAATATTGTTTTTCTTCATTCAAAGGTATAAATATGCAAATTTCAAAAACATGGCTGTCAATATATTGTTGCCATGGAAACATCAAGTCACGTGATCAAAAAATTGTCATATGAAATTGTTGCCAGATAACTTTTAGGAAAAGTCACAAAGTTTGATGGCGTCTGAATACATATTAAAGAAGTTATGAATGTTGAAAGTTAGCGCGGGCACTTTGTTCCCCCCCCCCCCCCCCCCAGGCTGAATAGGGTTAAAATTAACAACTGATGCGAACAATGAAATTGCAAACATGTTACAGGAAACTTGTCATCGAAACATGTTTACTCTAAACACAAGTGTGCACTACAAACCTACAGATTCCCACAGTTATCTGTTACATTCATCCTCACATCCATCGCACGTTAAAAACGCCATTCCGTATTCTCAATTTCTCAGACTTCGACGTCTATGTAGTGATGACTCTGATTTTTCCAACAAATCAGAAGAAATGTGCCAGTTTTTCAAGAAACGTGGGTACCCTGACTCTGTTGTTAATACGGGCCAACAACGTGCACAACAGATCGACAGACAATCAGCACTACAAACGCCACAGAAGGAAGAGAACGAGAGAATTCCATTCACCCTCACTTTCCACCCACACAACAACACAGTCAAAAGCATCATTTTAAAAAATTTCAAATTACTCCAAAACGACCCCGAAACTGGCAGAATTTTTTCACAACCCCCACTAATTTCATTCAAACGTGACAAAAACATAGGCAACTTTCTAGTTACGAGCGCACTGAAATCTGACGATGTACCGGGAACTTTCAAATGCACACGCACACGATGTAACACTTGTCCTTTCATTCACAACGCGAACAAAATAACAGGACCCAAACGATCTATTAAAATCACTGATCGTTTTACATGCACCTCCGTAAATGTTATCTACTGCATAACATGTACTTTTTGCAAAAAGATATACATTGGCGAAACAGGGAGGAGACTGGGCGACCGTTTTCTTGAACATCTCCGAGACGTTGAAAAAAATGACAAAGACGCATCCAAACCAGTCGCGCGCCATTTTAATCTTACTGACCATTCTAAACAACACATGACAATCTGCGGCCTTTCCCTACACCAGGGTAACACAGAAAGCCGTAAAAACCTAGAACAAAAAATCATCTTTCAAATCGGCACTCTCAAACCCCACGGAATCAACGAACGCTTTTCATTCAACTAATCTACATTTGTTTTTCACGTCACCAAATTTCCACCAATAGCGTGGCTCCACCGCTTACTATATAAAACCACACACTACCCACAATTCCTTGATTCGCTCCGACGAAGGGCTAGCGCTCGAAACGTCAGCTATTTGAATCTTTTTACGGTGGTCAATTTACCTTATCGACTCAGTCGATAAAACTAAATTCTCGTGTTTCATCCCCCCACCGACGCAGCACCACAGTTTCTCTAGAAACTAACCCCATTCATTACTCTAAACATGTTTCGATGCTGATGTGAACACGGCATTAGAATAACTGGTCACGGTTTGAAGTTCTTCCCCCATGGAATCACTTGATAAACTTATTACAGTTTTGACCAAAACATTGAGCAAAATTCCCGTGAGGAGGAATTGGACGGCAGACACCATCCAGATATATTAATCGAAAAGCTGTTTCACTCCTTGTAACGAATTTTATTTGCATTCAACATTCATTTGCATCGTTTCTACATTTATGTTTTCTTGTGATCTCTGTAGGTAACGTATTGACGTGGTGCTTTCAAATAACAACTCCATAAAATTATGAGGGCAATAGCATTCATCATACTGTTACTCAACATAAAAGGTGGGTAACTTTCTCTCTGTGACTTCATATCTACATCCCATGTAATAAGTGAGGTGGGATAAGGGGGCGGAACCCGGAGAAAAAGGGGGCTGGAAGTCTACGGGAGGCAGGATGTTTAACGGGAGAGTTGCTTACCAAGGGAATTAACGGAAGAAATCAGGAAAAGCTTCGCAATGTAACGTACAATATTTCCGATTAAAAAAGTGCAAACAGGTGAGAATGAACACGGAAAGGGGGAAAACCGGAAGCAAAGATACAGGAAGCGAGAAGTTTAGTTTAGAACTTCCTGTCTCCCTAACCAGTTATTATTAGTATACACTCTTCCTAACAATAACCTTCCGTCTGTCTTGTTTTCGGACATTAAAATAGCCATCAATCGTATAACCGTTTCAAACGTTACCCACACACCATGTGTTCTTAGTCAAAAGGTGCGCCGATTTTATTCGAAATTTTACAAAAATAAACTTTCCCCTTTTCAGTTGTCATCAGAGAAGAGTATAATTTTTCTCTTTGGTTTTTAGCTATCAAGTCCTTTGACGATAAAGTGTACGGCGGAGGAGACAAATCTTGGATGAATGTTGGAGACTGCGGTGCAGGACTAAGTCAGAACTGTTTTCTTTTTGTTGTCGTTGTTGTTATTGTTAATATTTTTGTTGCTGTAGGGTTTTGTTTTTGATTTGTTTACATGTAAAGCGTGTGTTGTGTGTTGGTTCACATCATCTCCCTCCACATGGTGCATTTTTGTCCAAAACACGTCAAACTTTGATTCCATTCCGTTTTGATGATCCATCGTCGAAATACTCACTGAAATCGCAAACTTTTCAAAACGTAATTCTTGAAAACTTGTCAGTGTGGACAGCGAATTAAAACGCAAACTTTTAAGTAGACTCTGAAGTTAAGATTGCCCCCCCCCCCCCCCCCCCCCCCCCCTTAAAACATCAATACTCTTGTCTATTAAAGAGAAAACTTTAAGTGTCGAACTATTTTAAAACCCACATTAACTGTGTCTCCTCAGCAATTTTTGTTTCGAAATATGAATTTGGCAATGCGTGATCTCTTTCATTCTGAATCAGCATGTGATCCAAAATGCCAACTGGAATGCCTGAAGATGCACAACTACTACCGAGCGCTTCACGATTCTCCGCCACTGAAATGTGACCCAGAGCTGGCAAATTCAGCCCAGTCTTGGACAGACAAGCAAGCGGCGGACGGAAGGATGTACCACTCAAAGTGGACTGACGAATTTACAGAGAGTATTTCCTGGAAAGGCTGGGGCTGGAAAGGAATGGAGAAAATGGAGGGAGCGATACCTGGAGCGGTGAGAAGCTGGTATTCGGAAATAAAGTTTGATTACAACTACGAAGCGGGAGATGGGAATGGTCAGGCCATCGGGCACTTTCAAGCAGTGACCTGGAAAGGAGAACAGCGTTTGGGATGTGGACTGAATATTAAGGCGGCTGGAGCTAAGGCGGGTACGTTTGTTACTGCTCATTATGCTCCTGCGTCACACACCAGCATGGATAAAAAGAAGCAGGCGCCAGATAACATCAAACCACGAAAACAACCAGGTTTGTGGGATCACCAAACTGTTACCCACATTCAAGTCACATCAGCACCACATCCACATTCCCAACTACTGATTATTTGTCCCAAGCGTCTCAGACAATCTATGGATGTGAAAATATTTCTTAACTAGTGGATCGATGGTTTTACAGAAAAGTATTTTACCAAGCAGCATTAAGAGAACCTTATTTGGAATTTAAGGAGAAGGCCTTTCGCGCAACAGCCATTGTTTTTAAGATCGTTATGTTAAACCTTAATTTCCTATTTGATCTCTTTATAAGTTTTTATTAATTTGGTCAATCAACGCGCTTTTGTATACTATTCCTGCACAGAAAAAGTAGATAAAAAATCCGTGCAAAGCGAGCCAAAGAAAAGAAAAGTATGGAACAATATCGAAAAAACTTGCACCGGATTCAAGACGAAAAAAAAAACCATGCTCCGGAAAAATTGCCCGTGACCCCGGCCTCGTGTTTTCCACCAAACCTTTATTATTGCCTCAGGCGTGGGAATTTCCTCACACCCTGGGAAGCACGAAAGTCCAATCTGAACAGTTTTAAAGTTCATAAGAATAAAACGTGTTTTTTTTTATTTTATTAGATTTATTTGTTTATTTATTTTTATGTCACAGAAAAAGGCTGTGATCAGCGTTCTTCTGAGCGGGAGCCCTGCAGTCCTGAGCTCAAGGCGCCATTTGTGAGACCTGAGGACTGCATAAAGAAGGGTTGCTGTTATGATGACATGTTCATGAGTGAACGCAACTTTTGGTATTACAATCCAGCGGGGCGCGTGTGGTGTTTCACTAAGAAAGGAGGAGGTGAGCAGTATACGACCGATGAAGGCCTTAATTGTTTATTTTCAATGTTATAGGTGTCCCTTAAAAATCAGAGCAAATTGAAATCGCAGTATGAAAGACTCTCAGGACTCCAATTATGCCCCAGTTTTATTATTTTTTTATACATTACAAATTAATTTTTTTCGCTCAGGTTTTCAAGGGAAGCAAAACTGTTGTTTGAGTACAAGACCTTTGGACCCGTACCAAGGAAGCGTTTTCTTTCTTGAGATAGCGAGAGGTGCCAGTTAGTAAAGAGCGGAACTCTAACGTAGTTGATGAGCTCTTTTGTGCAAAAAACTGCAATTGCAACATTTGGGTCTTAGCTCCCTTAGGTTTATCAACTTCAAATCCTTCCTCAACGAGTTTTGTTTTTAAAACAGGCCCAACCGAACTTCCTTCATCCGGAAAACCTGAGCCAACCAGTCCAACCAGCCCGACACAACCGTCATCCGGAAGTCCAAGACCAACTAGCCCTACCCAACCAACCAGTCCAACAGAACTTTCTTCAACCGGAAGTTCTAACCCGACGAGCCCTACTCAACCTTCATCAATGGCAAGTCCAACGCCTACTCCATCAGGTATTTTATGTACCTTTTAATGTGTGGTTACTCTAATTCGTAGTATTCGTAACAAGTGTAAATAATTTAAAAATTATTTTAATGAAGACGAGAAAAAAAAACCATATAGGGAGAGCAAAATCCTATGTTTTGATGGAGTAAACGACGCGATTTTCGCAATGCCATAATGTACCCGTTTTTTGCACTGAAAATCGTATGTTCTGCAAGCGCTACATAGCATCCAACATACATCACCATAGATTTCAGAACTTAGAACAAAAAGACGCGAGCAATTACACAGGACAAAAAGTTGGCTTTGATCACCTTTGATCTCCGTCAAAGGTGTAACAAAGTTGCGCGACACAGGCATCAAATGCGATCAAAGACTTTTTAATTACAATATACATATTAAAGCTTCCCCACCCCCCATCGATCCCTCTCACGCGTAATCTGATATAGGGAGACATCAAAATCCTAAGTTTACTCTAGAGACCTGAAAAAGTCAACAATGAAAACAACAACACAACACCCTCTTTACTCGACCAAGATCGTCTAAGAAAACTGGCATTTATTTCTTTTTATCATTTGTATAGTTACTGAAGGCGGACCGTTGTGTGGAGAAGGATTAAGTAAGTGTTTTTTTTATCATATAATCAAAAGTTAAAGCTATCAAAAAAAGTTTTCAAAATTAAAATCATATTTTATGTCCCCCCCCAGAAAAGCTACGACAGATTTTATTTTATTTTAGATCTCTAGGCCTCGGACATATTTAAGAAGGCACTCGTTCTGAACATCTTGTTAATAATCTCCAACCATTTTTTTAAACAGCCTTTCGTTAACCCTTTCTTCAATTCTCCAATGTTAAACGTTTTCTGGTCTTCGTCCAATTATACCATGGATATTAAATTTATGTCACGTTTTGGTAGAGAGGACGGCCGAAAGTGACTGGACGGCCGAAAGTGACTGGACGAGTAGAGATCAGCCAATAGAAATGACAATGCAAGCCTAATACTGAGAGAATGAGAGGAGAAGAACGCTTCTGGCACCAGGGATATAGTTTTTAAGGGAATAAATTTCACTCGACTGAAAGTGGCGGCTAGATAGGTCTTTTTAACTTTGATGCGTTTTTCTGCTGATAGCTTGTGGACCAGAATGTCAGCTCCTTTGCCTCAACATGCACAATTATTACCGGGATCTGCACGGTTCTCCACCAATGGAATGTGACCAAGAGCTCGCTAAATCTGCACAAGAGTGGACTGACAGGCAAGCGGCTGCTGGCTACATGCATCACTCAAAATGGACTGACAAGTTCACGGAGAGTATTAGTTGGAAAGGCTGGGGATGGGAGGGAATGAAGAAAATGGAGGGAGCGATCCCAGGAGCGGTGAGAAGCTGGTATTCAGAAATAAAAAATGGCTATAATTACCAAACGGGTAAAGGAAATGGCGTAATTGGACATTTCCAGGCGGTTGTGTGGAAAGGAGAGACACGACTAGGATGTGGACTCAACATTAAACCCAACGATGGAACTTATGTCACAGCGCATTATGCTCCACCTTCTCACGTGAGCATGGACAAGAATAAACTGGCACCGAAAAATGTCAAGCCCAGAAGACCGCCAGGTGAATTTATCTGCATCATATATATTTGCATCGTTGTTGTTGTTGTTGTTGTTGTTGTCACTTTTCCCCCACTGCATTTGCCCGGATTCCTGACGTAGCTGCTGATTAGGACAAATATATCAGAAGACAAAACATAATTGTTTGTCCCGAAAAGCTGGACTCGCATAGGAATAAGTTTTATAGCAATGTTTAAATATATGGAAAATGAAATTATTCAGTGAAAATCACCCATCGTGACGTTTTGATGTCCACTTCTTTAGAGGAGATTTGCAGTTTATTTTGCGAAATCGTGGTTGTTTCGGTTGGTTTGTTCAAATTCCCTAAACTGAAGTTACAAATACCTTAAACCATACGGATGGGTCTGACAAAATTGGTTTACTGCCTTCTGTAAATGACGCAACATCGTACCTGAACACAAAAGAGTAAAAATAAAAAGCACTAACATCACTTAAAAGCTAACCAGACTGAAAGGCTATCTATACACCTAAGATTTGAAGAGAAACAAGCCCAATGTTCAGTTTTTAGGAAGGATTATTTTTTCAAGGTATATAATTTATATTAATAATACTTTAAAAACTGATTATATGATATACCTTAAACGATATATACAAACAAAATTAAATTTGTTTCCTTCTTCTTATTTTCTATTTCTCACAGAGCCAGGTTGTGACGTCCCTTCTGGAACGCGTGTTCCCTGCAAGCCTGGCCTTAAGGCCCCGTTTGTAAATCCGGGAAGTTGCCCTCAAGATGCGGGATGTTGCTATGACGACATGTTCATGAATGAACCGTCAGTAAAGTTTTATGATCGCAAAGGACGAATTTGGTGCTTTAAGAAGCAGTAACAACTCCATGTTATTCTTGTGCCATTTCTCTTTAACTGTTCTGGGCCACAAATACCATGTGTATTTTTTTTTACCATGTGTATGCCATTAGCTAACTTAAGGGTAAATTATAGGCCAATCTTTGTTTACAATTATAACCTCATTAGCATATGCGCCTCACTTTCCAGTCGAGGTACAAAAGAAATTAACTCCGAATTTTGAAAGGTTTTAGCACAATTAGCTTTTTTCTGGAAGTTTTAGCCTGATATACTATATACTATTCTTACATTTCCTGCAAACAATGTATGGCTCATTAGCGATTTGGCCACCCAAACATTTCGCAGTTTTTGATTGATAGCTTAATATATTCTCTCACACATGGAATAAAAAAGAGCTAAAAATTGCAAGCTCTTTCAAGGTTACGCAGAGTAAGTAGTAACAGTAACTTTCCCCTTGTAAAAATTAAACCACAAGTAATCATATTGTTGGTCTAGAGATAGAACAGCCTTCATCAAACGTCAAAGGTTAAAAAGAAACATCAAGAACTTAACTAAAGGGATATTATGATGTATTAAGTAAGTGTTTTTATTAATCTTATCAGTATTATTTACACTAGTATAGTATAACAGTATTTTGCCACTATATATATATATATATGTATATATATATATATATATATATATATATATATATATATATATATATATACAGTTTTACTGAGCCGTTTTACCGTGTTGAAATAAAGTTAATTGATTGATTGATTGTTTTAACCCTCGGACGCGATGTTGCAATATTTCGGAAATATTTTCCGTCTAATAGATGACCTGAGTTGTGCTCTACAAGATAAGGTAAATATTATGGGTTGCAGCGCTGCTGGGGGGTCCATAACGTCATCCAAAATGGCCGCGAAGATGGCCGCCATCATGGATTTTACTAAAAATTCAAATTTATCGGAAAAATGCGGAAATTGCAAATATGTTTTTGCTAGAGTTGCAAAATAACATACAATTGAACATAACAATGCTTTTGGTAGCATTTTATATGTTTTTTTTAACCGAAACAAGATGAAAACACGCATTTTTATTAAAAATTGGCTTGACCACATGCTGCTTATGACGTCATATCTCGTTACCATAGTAACCGGTTGTTGCCAAACTTTACTAAAATGTGTCTCAAGGATAAATGAACAGTCACTGAAGACGGCATGTGCTAATCATTAATAGTCTTGAAACTCAGTATCGGAGAAAAACCTTTAAGGCCCTGTCACACTATTGCGTATGAGAGAAACGTATGAGTTGCGTATGAAAATTCATAAAAAAATTTTCATACGCACAAAATACCCTTGAAAATACAGCGTTTGAACTGCGTACTTGACCTATGAGTAACGTACTTCTAGCGTAACTCTCGCGTATTCAGCGTATGCCTAGCGTATAAACCATACGTCCGAATACGCACAAAATTTTTAAGCATGCTTAAAAAAAATTTTCTGCCTCGCCGTATGCCAGCGTATGCCACCGTATGCGACCGTGCTTGAAACGTATACAACCTATGCCTAACGTAGCCCTAGCGTATGTCAGCGTATACGAGCGTATGAGTGATATTTTTTATACGCTGGCATACGCTAGTACGATACACAATAGTGTGACAGGGCCATAAGGGGGGTAGCATCCAGTCCCCACTTTGTACGTCCGAGGATTAAGGTACAGGAACATTTTCTTATATCAACTGAGTTGATAACTAGGTAAATAGAGTACCGAAGTGTGACGTCCCACTTGTGAAATTATGGGATTTGATTAATGAACCAAGGCAAAAATTAGAAAGGTTTGTATGGAGTCATCAGAGCATAACGGTGCCAATATCTCATCCCCAAATTGCAATAAGATGCTGATTTTTGGCAAGCGGGCATTTTTCGTCATGTCCTTTCCGAATATCTAATCAAATCCCATAATTTGGTACTCTATTAGCATTTCGTGTTACTTTTACAGGCATAAGTTTCACTGACATTTCACTTAGCTCAGCGTCCGAATTAAAAATTGAAATGTTCCGATCCACCAAAGGCGTCAGAGTGTTCAGTGTATTAAAACATAATATATGATTGGTTATTCCGCTAGAATGAATGCATCACGACAATTTAGATTTTCGGATCCGAAAATAGCGATTTGCCTCTTTGATCTTTCATGTTTTGCAATTTATTTATTTTTTTAACTATTATAAAATCTTATGGTATGTTATGGTGGCACTCATCAGTTTATATATGCTTTGTCGACTTTGTGTAAACATTTCACATCGTTAACAAGTCTTGTGGACATTGCTCCGACACTATGGTGTGCCGCGGATGATCCTTATTCTGATCATAAAGTTATATACAGCTATTTCAATTAACGTTGTCGGATGAAAGCCAAGACCGCAAGTAGTATGGGTTAGGGTTAATAGCCATTGCATAAAAATCCCATACTACCTTGCGGTATTGGCTTTACGCCTTTTTCATCGGACAACGTTAATTGAAAAAGCTGTATATATGAAGGCCTTAATTGAAGGGGCAGTACAAGTATCACGGAGATTTGGTGTTATTTAACAGAAACTGAAATATAATGGTCCAGTTTTGTGATGAATCGCCACTCTTGTGTACCAAAACCGTCAATAAGTCAGCTCTAGTCATAGAAGAACTGTGTCTGAATGAATTGCAACATGGAAACGTTCACGTTTGTCAGAGTTAAAGGCTTTGGTTTAACATGGACTTCTGCACAGAACAGAACTAGGTGGAAAATAACTCGTGTAAGTTTGCATGGGAGAATAAGAAATAGCCATAGAAACATTCGCTTTTCGGTCGACTTTTCACAGTTATTTTTTCATGTCAACACAACTCTATGGAAACATGGAAAAAGTGTAATATTTTGTTTTAATATGGTATTCAAATTTCTTAAAAGCTTTTTATAGATCTCTTTGTATTTTTCGATGGTTTTACAACTAAATTTGTGGTTTGAAAACGGTTTTTCTGTTAATACGTTTCCTTTGTTGTTAGACCATTGTTCTTTCATGCTCTGATTGCGTATTTACATCTTGCATGTAAATTTGTTTGCCATTGTACATTGTCCATCATCCAACGCTTTTCGTCTACTTTCTTCACACTCGTCACGTAAGTTTTCTTTCTTGCTTGTTTGTTACTTGTAATTTCATGTTCATCTCTGCGTTTTTATTTACTATTTCTCGTTACAGTGTACAGTCCAAGCTCTACGCACAGACACTCTCGTAAGCGGACAGCTCTACTTACGGCCGCTTCGACAAAACCCCGTTTAAATTCTCCTCTTACGAGAATCATTCCCGAGTAAGCAGCCAGCTCGAGCTCCAGTTACGGACACTTTTTCTGCTTCCCAAAGGTTTCCGCTTACGGGAGCTTCGACTGTATACAGTTTTGAGGTAAAATCTTCCCGCAACATTTCTCGTAACATCCTTTTTTCAGTTGAGAGACACAAAACACTGCGCCGAATAAAGCCTTTTGATATATATATCAACCCCAAAGCGGGGCTGACCCGGTTAGCGGGACGGATTTTGTTATCTGTTCGTATGGAAATTTTTATCCCGATTGGCACTGTGTACCAAAATACAGTTGGATCGTCGGATTTCGTTGATAAAGTTGTTCGGATTTCGGATTCAGAGGATTTTGTTCACATTTGCGGATCCTGGAATTGCACCCGATGAGGGGTGTGTTAATTTCGTTCTCACTGCGGGTTCAGGTTTTGCTTGGTATACATTGCTTGGTATACATTTGGAAATTTGAATCTTTCAGGTATTTGTGTTTTAATGACATGTTCCCAGTTATCGTGTACGAAACTTCTATGACAGCAATGTGGGCGGAAACTCGTGAGAAACATTTGCTGCCCAAAAGTGGAACGAAATATCGCAACGTAACATTGTTCTGTATTAGAAGTGAAGAAATATCTTTTATCAGTTTCTTGGGTTGGCATTTTTAATATAATTGAGATCCAGAACACACCCTTAATTAGCAGTAGTATTATTTACTTTCAGAGCCTCGAAATGTTAATTAGAATATTATACTTTTCTCACATTTGACAGCAAAATGAAAAATCCTATTTCAGCTTTGTTTTTATTTGAAGCCTCTTTGAGCATTGTTTTGACTAGCTAGTCTGAGTTGCTGAAGCAATTCTATCTTCGAGCAAGCTTCGGGTATACTATGCTAAACTTGTAGCAAACAATACAGTTCTCCACTTTCGACTTTTATAAATCATGACAGATGCATGCATGCATGCATGCATGATCATGGTCGAAATGAAAATGTATCTGCTTTATGAAAGCATTTAATTGAGCGGTAACTCTGATAGCATCAACGCATCAAAAAATAATAAATAAATAAACAGAGAGTTTAAAAATAAGGTGAAGACAACCTTACTGATTTAATACGAACCAAATATTTAATTCCACTCAGTTCTTTAACTAGGAATACTTTGATCTGATGTGTATGAGGACAGAATGTATGTTAATCATTGTTTGTAAAAAAAAAAAACACTTATAATCATGCAGAGGTGGTTTTCCTTTTAAAGTTTCATTTACGGAACAACATCTTTTTTCAGTCTCTTTGGTAAAACTCCAAAAGATTTAATTGTTCAGATTTCTCTTAAAATAAACACGTTTTATGGTTCAGTTGTCATTTCGTACATTTGGAATTCTAATTAAGCAAATAGCTCAATCGAATCACTTGTATTAGCTATATATACAATTTTATTGAAAATTGTATTGTTGTGTATGATAGGTGAAGGCTTGTCCGTTTGTCCCACGATGGAGTCACTTTGAGATGTTGGTTACGTGTCGCTACACGTGGTACACTCGGCCGTAGGGTTAAAGAGGCCATCCACAATAACAACTACAACGACAACTTTATTTCTACCCATAAAATTAAAAAAAAAAAATACATAAAATAAAATTAAATAGCAAAAAGGATATTGGCTTCCTATAATATCAGGGAGTTAAACAGACTAGAAAGCCAAATTACATCAACTAAATTACAATACTAGGGTCGGACTTCATCCCAATAAATAAGACTTCATCCTAATAATATCAACAGGGATAGTGGAATCGAATCGAAATTCCTGAAGCATGGATGCCTACAATCAAGACTGAGCACAACAGTCGATCGATAACAAATCGGACCTGTGAAGGAACAACATCTATTAGAAGTAATAATGAGGATCGAAATGCACTAATAGCAACAAACCAACGTGCTAATTCATCGCTTGATGATGAAGACGATGAAGGAATAGCAGTCGAAACGTCGCGATCAACATCTTAAAGTGACTACATCGTGAGACAAACGAACAAGCGTTCACCTATACACCATTTTGTTTAAGACCATACGGTTTGATCGTGCACCTAAACGGCTAGTAGTTAGCGTAGTTAAAGGTTGAAATTTATGTTTTCCCGAACGCTTTTATCTTTCGTGCAATTCGGATTCTAATAAAGGGAATCATTGAACCTTATATTGTGTACACGTCACACTCTTAAAGACTTTTCATTCAAAATGCTTTTGTTTTTTTAATATTTGACTAATTTATGTCAGTACAATGAAAGTGTAGATTGCGACCTTATTGCGACTTTCCTATTTTCGCTTGACTCTATAACCTCACAACTCAATTTACAAGATAGCTTAGTTATTCAGACAACTGGTGAACGTCACAGTGACTGCGGTCCCATTATTACAGGTTTGACGATGGTGTATTAAAGTGCCCCTATGATCAAATTTTTTATTTTCATTTTTTTACATTTTCGTGTACAATTAGACTTTCTTACTCATCTTGCCAAATTTCAATCCATTACGAACATCAGAAGTCATTTTATTTTAACATTTATTTCCGAGAATTTACGGCCACCATTAATCAACCTTGTTCGAAGGCTTGGTTGCGAATGGAAGAAAGTGACGTCAAAGGCTCAAACATACCTCACGAATGAAATTATAATAACAATCAGCATAGAAAATTGCACGAAGATCAAGTCCAAAGTTTTTGTTTCTTTTCGCGTGATTTTCAATACTTATTGTTATTTTAATTCAACCCGTGAGGTATGTTTGAGTCTGACGTCACTTTCTCCCATTCGCAACCAAGCCTTGGAACAAGGTTGATTAATGGCGGCCGTAAATTCTTGGAAATAAATGTTAAAATAAAATGACTTCTGATGTTCGTAATGAATTGAAATTTGGCAAGATGAGTAAGAAAGTCTAATTGTACACGAAAATGTAAAAAAATGAAAATCAAAAATTTGATCGCAGGGGCACTTTAAAGCCCATAGTGTCTTTAAACCGACCGCTCTTTTTATCATTTTTTGCACTGACGACATGGCAAATTTAACTTTAATTTAAAAAAGGCGACAGCTAAATTCAAAATTGTATCATGGCATGTGCTTAGAAACTTGCGTAGATAATTTTTCAGAATCAGCAAAGACCTTCCAAAGTCAAGGCTTCTGTCTGTAGATATACGACTCTTGATCAAATTATTTTACCCTTGTTCAAAACCGTTTCGTGCATAGGAAGCTATATGAACCCCCTCAGCGTCATCCCTATTATTAGCCCCTGTTTTGAAATATTCGACTTTGCAAGAAGTCCCCTCTCTCGAATGAGCTGTAAAAACCGATGGAAGAAACCCTTTGACGACGGTGAAATACAACACTTTCACTGTTCTGCTTCAAAAATTTGCCATTCAGCCCTTACCTTGTGAAAATCTAAGAAGTTTGTAATAAAACTATTTTTGTTTTAGTAATATACCAGCCTAGTAATCGAGGAATACTATACTTTATTTCATTTAAGAATGGAGGGAGCTCTCTTTTTCATCTTGTTGTTGTGTTGTGGAGCCATTTCAGGTACTTATACACTGTATGATTATATATTTATGTTTCACTGCAGTTTAAATTTTCTAAAATGTCCCGATATTTGACACTGATAAATAGTACATTTCGAAGGCATAACTGAAATTGAGGTGTTAGACTATTTTTTTAATCCCGGACACTTAAAGATACAGTGTTTGTTAAATCCCGGTTGATAAATATATCTTATTGACCAAGCGCGAGGGCCGTACTGGGAGAATATCGGCCCGAATATCGTACAGAAAAGACCGAGGGCCGATATTCTCCCAGTACTGTCCCGAGCAAGCTTGGTTAATAAGATATTTATTACACGACTCCTGCCGGCGGGAGGATCGCGCGGGATCATGCGGGACAATGCCCGGTCCAATACTTAGAGAATATTGGACCGGCAATCGAGCATTCTGATTGGTTGATTTTAGTTATTGGCCCTCTGACTGTCTTAGTCGTGTAATAAATATAAATATCGCGTTTTATGATTATAGCCAGAAGTTTGCTTTAAGCTTGCATATTGCTTTATCATTTTGAAATACTAAAGGATGAGAAAATCGCCGAAAGTGATTATAGCAAATAAATATATTGTAACTCAAGAGACAAAATAGTGACTGCAAATTCAATATTCTGCAAGTATGGCAATTTTGATTTATTGCAGACCGCCTGCAACGAAACTAGGGCTTCTGTTTGGCTCTATAGATTATTGTTATTCAATTAAGTTAACAAAAAGGTTTCACCTCTAAGTAAGGGTCCTAACAGTACTCATTTTCACGAGTTGTAGCTACAGAAGGAGAGCAGCGATGCGGAGAAGGATTAAGTAAGTATTAAGTTTAGTTTTGTTGTTAACAAATAGAAAAAAAAACAATTTTATTTGCTTTCAAACACAACGCTGAACTATCGTGCTTTGAAAGGCAAGTGTTTGGAGAAGGATTAAGTAAGTATTAAGTTTATTTTTGTTGTTAACAAATAGAAAGAAAACAATTTAATTTACGCCAAACACAACGCTGAACTATCGTGCTTTGAGTGCGATTGTTCGTATCACGATTTCAAAGGCACCACCCTTTGGCTTTTGACACGGTCCAGAGATATTCATTTGACATACGTTAGAAAACAAAGGGAAAAACGTGACCTGACGTTATAGGCCCTTTGCATGACTTGATCCCGTGCTTTTACACTGTTTACATGTAGCAACGGCCGCCTGGATGTTCTGCATAACAGAGCTCGAATTGGGATCGAGCGTGGCGGTCATAAGTCCATTCTTTTGTCTAAAAGGCTTTGATCGCCAGGTAAATTTCGAAAATGTTAAACATTCCAGCATCAAAATTGTTCTTGAGGCTTGTGGGGAACCACTGAAACGAACGATCGCAGTTATTTGTTTTTATTTTTTTAGTTCGTTAAAAGGCTTTGATCGCCCAGTAAATTTCGAAAATGATAAACATTTCAGCGTCAAACTTGTTCTTGTGGCTTGTGCTGAAACGAACGATCGCAGTTTTATTTTAGTTCGCTTCAGTTGCTCCACACAAGCCACAAGAACAATGTTTACGCTGAAATGTTAACATTTTCGAAATTACTGGGCGATCAAAGCCTTTTAGACAAAAGAATGAACTTATGACCGCAACGCTCGATCCCACTCAGTGTAGCTCTTTTTAATTAATATGCAGAACATCGAAGCGGCCGTTGCTTAGTGGCATCCAGGCACGTGATCAAGTCATGCAAAGGACCTTGTTCGATTATTAAGCAAAAACAATAGTAAGGAATACTAAGGCGAAGGTTTTTATTAAAATCAAAACAATATTAAATGGGATTAAATGGCTCGTTGCGTTCGGAGTAGGCAAATTGATGTGTGGATCTGATTTGCGCAAAGTGCTTTGTGGACTGACCTCTTGTCTTCCTAGTGATAACGCCTGCCGGCATGTTAGCAGTTCTTATTAACGGTTCTCACTCATATATAACACATCGCGATCGGTCCTCACTTTTCCATTGAAATTTATCAATATGGTTAGTCAAGCAATTACCCAATTTGTCTGGAACAAGAAAGCTAAAATAAAACACAGGACTATGATCGGTCCAAAAGAGAAAGGTGGATGAGATATGCCTGACTATGTAATAATTAACGATGCCCTCAAAGTCTTTTGGATAAAAAGACTAAACGACAGGTGCGAAACTTCAAGTTGCGGAGCCACATTCCATTGTCGTACCTAAATTAAAAGCCCGTTGGAGGCTTGTTTCTACTGCAGTGTAATTTTGATTTAAAAGTACTCAAACTTGACCTACCACTTACTTTTTACAAGGAAGCTCTCAATGCCTTGCAAAAAATGAATTGCACCTCTCCTAATAACAAAGGGCAAGTTTTGAATGAAATTGTTTGGAATAATCGCTTCATTAAGATTGAAGGATACTCTTTTTACTACAAACAATGGCATCAATGGTCATTAGAATCAAAGACATTTTCCAAGATAATACTTTCTTACCTTTTCAAGAATTCTGTTCTGGATTTGAAATCAAAGCTAATTTTCTTATGTACTATGGCTTATGCCGCTCAATCCCTAGACAATGGATTGATATTCTGAAAGGAAATATTCAGGCGCCTTCGGATAAAGATAAATATAAAGAAAAAAATATCCTTAAACAAACTATCTTGCAAATTGGCAACACAATTCCTTGTTAAAAATAAATTTGTAACACCTACTGCTGAAAAAACGATGGTAAAAGCCAATGTGGACGACAAAACAATACATTAAAAAATCAACTCATTTACAGCCTTCCTTTTAAAGTCACTAAGGACACCAGACTTGCCATCTTTCAATTCAAGATTACTCATCATGTTTTACCAACAAATTCAACACTTTTTAGAGATTCATTTAAAGAAACTGACATATATCATCTATATTCAGAAAGGAACTTTAACTCACCTTTTCGCCAACTGCCTGAATTAAAGTAAATAAAATAAAATATTAGCAGTTCTCATAATAAGGAGAACTAAATTATCATGTGCAGGGGCAACACCACCAGACCCAACGAGACGCCCAGCCTCTGTCCCAGGACCTTCTCTTCGTTCATAAATGAGGGCTAAGAAACCCCTGGACGGCACCGCGGCGAAACGCACTGCGCATGAGTAGAAAACTGAGCATCCGGTGAATTACGCATTTCCGGTGACATACTGTAATCCCATGTAAATGTTGTAGTTAATTTTTTTATCTCAGGTAATTTTTATTTTTCCATTGTTTTTGGGTATGGTAATATTTGCTAATGAATTTGAAACAAAGGAAAAACAAACATTACCTGAAATAAAAAATGAACTACAACATAAACAACATAAAACTCCCGTACCGCGAAGTTTGAAAACAAAAAGTAAGAGTTATAAAACAAAGGTAGAGAAAAAGTTTGTTTCGTTGAAAAGTTTTTTCATCGTTCAAGTTTCAAGCGTTTGCACCAAGGGGTTTGGTGTTTGCACCAACAACGAAATATGAACAAATAATTTTTGCATCGCATTTTTTCACAAAAAAAAAACAAGTCTTCACTCCATCTCGAAATGTATTCATGCAAGAACCGATCGTGTATTACCATAATTTTCTTCGGTTGTGGTCCTTTCATCATTGCATCTAGAAAATCTAGGTCTGTTGGTTCATGCAGAAGTGTTGTTTTATGCTGTTCGCATCGATGTTGACGAACGCCGGCACGAACGCCTGGTAGTTTACCGGACCGGAAGTGCTTGAAGTTTACGCATGCGCAAACGTTCTGCCGCGGTGCCCCCCCTGGACAAGCTAAGAGTGCGAAAATACTCCAAAAACCCTGCAGTATTAATTAGAATATGCTACATTTTTCATTGTGCAATTATAAAAGGGAAAGTATATTAAACAATTCTCTTCCCCCCAACCACAAAAGACTAAAATCAAAAGGACACCCTATTACCGACCCTAAAACATCCCATTAGAACTCATTAATTCTAATAGAGACATGATCCGTAAAGCGAGAGAATCATATTTAATCACTATAGCCAATACACTTGAACCTAATGGCATGAACAGACGCGACGAAATTTAATCTTCCACACATTTATTGTTATTATCATTACTAGCCGTTTCTAGTTTTCAACCGTTACTTGTTCATTAGCCTATCATGTGTCAGTATTTTATCTTAGCCCCCTTTTAAATATTGTAACCGTTTGTTTCCTTCTTCACTTAGCTTTCTTAGCCCCTGATGAAGGAAAGTTTTGTCTAACCGAAATATCGGGCAAATATTATTAAAAGAAATCGAACGAATTTGCTGTCTGATCAGCCTTGCATGTTAAAGTTTTTTATTTAGTTCATTGCTGATCCTGATCTGCACAAAGATCCAGCTACATTTTGCTACTGTTTGTTCAAGTGGTCCTTGCATTTTTACGGAAGTCATTTGCACAATTATTGTATAATAACAAAGTTTTATTTTTTTCTTAATTACTTTTTTATATTTTGTGCACAGCTTGTGGGTCGGATTGTCAGCTGCTCTGTTTAAAAATGCATAATTATTATCGAGCACTGCATGACTCGCCGCCAATGAAATGCGACCCGGAACTGGCCAAATCAGCGCAAAAATGGACCGATCAACAGGCAAAAGATGGCAATATGTACCACTCGGAATGGACTGACAAGTTCACGGAGAGTATTTCCTGGAAAGGCTGGGGATGGGAGGGAATGGAAAAAATGGAAGGAGCGATACCAGGAGCAGTTAGAAGCTGGTATTCAGAAATCAAAAATGGCTATAATTACCAAACGGGTAAAGGAACTGGCGTTATTGGACATTTTCAAGCGGTCGTGTGGAAAGGAGAAACGAAAATAGGATGTGGACTCAACATCAAACCCAACGATGGTACTTACGTCACAGCGCATTACGCTCCACCTTCTCACACGAGCATGGACAAGGAAAAGCAAGCACTGGACAATGTCAAACCAAGGAAACAACCAGGTTGTTTTTTTGTTTGTTTTTGTTTGTGTGTGTGTTTTGCTATAATGTTACTTTTAGAGTTTACTATTTTTACTATTTCGTAATATGTCATTTACTTTATTTTTTGACTTTAACCCATAAATTACTATTTCGTAATACATTTTCACGGTTTCTTCGCTTCCTTATTCTGGTGATTTGCTTTTGCCACTTGTTTTATTAAAGGAACAATGTCTCGCAGCTGGTATAGTGTGTTTTTATCCAGCCCGTGTTTGTGAGCCACAAAATTGATAAAGAACTTAAAGTACACGAAACAAAGCCATCGATTGTAAACCAACAATGTGTCGTGTACAAATTCCAATGTGACCTGTGCGATGCGGGTTATGTAGGCTACACGCGCGGACATTTACACGATCGCGTGGATGGACATAAACAGCAGTCATCCTCTAATATTTTTAAATACTATAAGAACATGCACGAAAAGGTCTCTGATGACCTGCTGAGGCGTATCTCGGTATTTAAGAAATGTACAAATAAGTTTGACTGTTTATTGCACGAAATGTTGTTAATCAAACAAGAAAGACCCATTCTGAACGTGCAATCGGACTCCATTCCTGCGAAAGTAATTACATAAATTCTTATTTTCGCACTTTCTGTTATGTTAATTTAAGCGCCAACACTGCTTCAAATACTTGTTGTCATTTACATTTCATTCACAAGTTACCTTGACAATGGCGTCATGATGACACCGAACGTCGGTTTTTATCGTTTGTTTTTGCTTGCTTACGTATGAAAAAAATGTAAAAAAAACGAGAGATAAAATGATGACTAAAATAATTCACAGTTACACCAGGGTGGTAATTATTTCATTTATTGCCCGCATTTCACGAACAGTAATCCACTTCCATCCTTATAATCCTGCATTTGATCTTCAAACTACTTATTTGGTTTTGCTCTCTTGAATTTTCGTATCCATTTTATTTGTATATTTAGTGGCATTTTGCAATGTAACAAAAAAATTATGTAAGCGAAATTTCGCTATCTCAGCGAGACACTGTTTTTTTTTGCAACTCATTTGCTATAAAGTTACTTTCATCATAATATGACAGATTTTTTTAAACTTGTTTCTATCTAAAAACTGGATAAATATACTGTCTTTACTGAGCTAAGTCGATTTCTTACCGATTGGTCAAAGAGTTGCAGCAGAGTTGGTTATTGCTTCAAGAGACAACATAGCGGAGGTAGTCGGATTGCAACGATGTTTAGGTCGTTATTCATGTGTTCATTAGTACCAAAAACGTGAAGTAAATTTTCTTTACAGGAACATAAAGGATAGATCATTAGTAAATGGGCACAAGTAGAACGACGGCGCATGCATACTAAAATTTGGTTGTTCATTTTTTGTTTTCTTTATTATAACCTTTTGTTTTTGTGATCTTAAATGTGTCCACCTTATCATTCACCGCACTTAGTTACTTTAATTCATTATGTTTTCGTTTACCATGCATCTTCCCATAGTACCAGGCTGTGCTATTACTTCAGGCCGACGTGTTGATTGCTTTGGTGATGCAGCTATAGAGGCGCAGAAAGTACCCTTCGTCACACCCGAGCTGTGTCTCCAAAATGGATGTTGCTACGACGACATGTACATGCGCGAGCCTGACACATTGTTTTATAAACCTCCTGGAAGAACATGGTGTTTTAAGAAGAAGGGAGGAGGTACAGTACTATTGCTAGAACTTATCGATAGAGGAACTATAAAACGCCTGTTGATTTTAACATTCCCGGACGGAAGAAGCTTGCAACTTGACGGTCACAAAAATAAGCCGTTTGTAGGTTTCCAATACCTAAATGTCCTCAATAACTATGTAATGAAAGGCATGAGCTCTCTGTGTAATTTGAAACCGTTTAATAACATCCGAGTTTCCGCAATGTTGTTCTAATTTAAGTTTAACATGAAATAGTATCCTGAAAAATCCGATGAGGAGTGTAACATGATTGTCGTTCAATTCTTCTTGGGCTATGTTTGAAATGAATCAACTGGTATTTTAAATGTTTTAGTTATAGTTTTTAAAATTATACAAAAGGATAATTGCGTAATTTTAGCCTGTCGATTAAACTCGCATCCGAATATGAATCCTGAAGATCGTCGACCTGCACGAGTAAAATGCAATCGATAAGTACCCTATGTACTTACCATATGTATGTGTGTGTGTGTGTGTGTGTGTGTATGTATGTATGTATGTATGTATGTGTGTATGTGTGTATGTATGTATGTATGTATGTAAAAAGCACAGTTTCGAATTTGAAAATTCGATATAGATATAGTTCGGAATCATTAACACATCCAAAAGCAGTTGCTTTCAAGAGCTAATCATTATGTCTCCAACCCAACCACCAGCCACCTTACCAACCCAACCGCCGGGCTCTGTTCCTCCAACACCCGGAGAAGGACGAACCCCATCACCAACCCAACCGCCAGGCTTTGTTCCTCCAACGCCCGGAGAAGGACCAACCCTATCAGCAACCCAACCGCCAGGCACTGTTACTCCAACACCGCTACCCGCCAAATAACATACCTTTTAATTGATTGCTAATAAAAGAGGACAACATAATTTCGATGTGTCTCGCACATCAAATTGACTTCATAAACTACATTTAAAACTCTAGAATCTAAGCCTACCAGATTTTATGGGGTCACGAGGATGAAAAATATTTACTGAGTTAATTAATGTCTGATGGAATTATTCCAGAAATGAAATGTCGTAAATTTTATTGAGTGCTGAGAAAGAAGGAACCCTTGCACATCCTGACCCTCTGAATTACACTTGTAGAAACGTGAGCAAATTACGGATGCTACTGGTATCGAATATTTTTTAACTCTCGAACGGACGTACAGGGGGAGGGGGTGGGGGTGGTGGATGGTTACAACAAAGTGTATTACCGTTTGTCTCACGACGTAGTCACTAATAAGCGCCTGTTTACAAGGAGATAGGGTAACCCTAGCCTAGTGCTAGGAGAGGGGTTTCCTTGCACTTTCACGTTTCTTTTTATTTTACGCGTTGTGTTTACAAGGCCTTTAGGGTAACCTTAGTGCTATGGTAACCCTACCTGCGTGCTAGGGTTATCCTAGCGTTAGGGTATCCCTAGCGCTAGGTACCCCACCTGCGTATTTGGGTTAACCTAGCAGGAGCGACAAGTTTCCTTCGTGTAAACGCTTCAGGTAGGGACAACACGCCTACCCGCGACAAACGCAACAATGGCGGGTCAACACAACGAGGTAAAGAATTTCGAATACATCCTTTAAAGCAACGAATCTTATTATCGCCGGCCTTCATCTGAATATGGTTTATTTGCCTACAGAAAAATATTTTTCAATTACAAGTTATTTCGGCGAGATTTTTTTAATTTGAACTCATCTGAGGCCATCACCACGTGCAATTTGGTAGAATTGGCATTTACGTGCTGGTTGTTCTATTTTTTGCTGCTACACCGTGCTGACGAGACCCAACCAGGTCGAAACAGCTGTCCCCGATTGCATTTTGGCTTTCAGTTTGGGCTCTATCATGTCGTTGTCACGTTAAGGTTACAGTGTACCTTCGGGGGTGTCTCCAGTATAACAGCTCTAGCGTCTTAAGATTACACTTAATATACCTAAACCCAGATATCAAATTAAAGCTTATAGAGCTGGCTATCTAAATATGGAAACTATTTGGTAATAAAATGAATTGTCGAATTTTTTACGACGTCTAAATTCGAACGTCCGAATTAGCTTTAAAACGCTATAACTCAAAGCGATTATTGTATTTTGCTAATTTGATTTGTTCTCGGATTTCCGGACACGAAGCGCAAAAAAAACTTGTCGGCGATTTCCCATATTCAATTGCAGTGAAAAGTTACAGAATATTTTCGAAAAAGGGAGAAAAAAAATTGGAGTGATCGCACGGAAATGCCTCTTGACGAAAAAGTTTTCGGAAATAAGAAATTCGCCGAAAAGTTTTTGTTGATTGTATGTTAGCCTAGCTTCCGTCCAAATTTGAGGAAAATCGAACAAATTCCCTTTGAGTTGTAGCTTTTTAAAGTGTCCCCTACAAGCGAAAAATTAACTTTGAGAAAACAGCGCTTACAAAAACATATCGCTTCATAAACAAACTCCGCCCACAAAAGTTATACCGTCATTTCTCCGTCAATTTTCACTATTTTTCGATAATTTTTTTTTGGGATGAAAGTTCATTCTGTAAACTTTATTTTGACGCCAAAAACGAAATTTCCATAAATTTTCGATCTGAAGGTACACTGTAACCTTAAAGGTCAAATGAACCAAAAATTTGAATTTTTTCTTTATCCATTTAAAGCTATTTAAACGTTAAAGGAAACCATAATAAAGCATACTTACGCAACAATTTGCCTTCCTGAACCTTTAAGTAAGTCACATAGCTAAAAGTACGAAGATTTCCGAAGACTTCACGGAAACATTTCTGAAATGGCCGCGCGCTTCAAGTGGTAGGATTGGTAAGGATTATGACGTCACTATTGGCGAACCAACCTTGTTTCCAGTGTCCTCTCTTCTGACGAATACATGAGTATTCTAACTTGCGTGTAAGATTTTTACTGTTTTCGTAATTAAAAATGGACAATTTTTGCTGTAGTTTATCGCAGAACAAAACACCATAGTTTTCGCTCAGTCACCTACTTTCAACCTCAATCCTTGACTGCTTTGAGGTGGTCAATAGTGACGTCACTATTGGTTTCCGACAATTTTCCGACGATTTTCCTGATCGCTCTACGATTATGAAGGCCAAAAAGTTTCATTTTTCAACTTCCAATATCTCTGCGATGCCAAGTCCAATTAGTTTTAAACTTCAGAATATGTTTATTTGGTCCTCTTTCAACACATTGCACTAATATTGGACTAAAAGAAAATATGTCAAATTTTTGGTTCATTTGATCTTTAAGTGTTCTACGTAGTAACCTTGCTTACTTTATTTGTTTTAACATAATAACAACAGATAACAGATGTTTCCTATTTTCCACCAAAATCCTCTAATACTTAAAAAAGGTCTGTGCACAAATGTTTTTGATTTAGGATCGAACTCTAAAACCTTGTTTAGGCTTGATTTGTCTCGGGTTGGCGAGTTGTCCCCAACTAAAAAATTTCGTTGTAAACCCGGAACAACTTTGTCTCGGCTTCTAGGTAAATCCTGGCACTAGGGTTACCCTCCTTGTAAACAGGCCCTCAAATAGAGTGATGTTTTGACTGCTTGCTGCTAGTCTTAATCAGGCAATTAAAGATGAGGTGGACTGATTAACCGTTACCATTAGCAACACGACGGTCGGCTTTGATTAGTGGAACCCGATCCTCATTATCCCGGTGAGAAGGTGTTCTCTTTTCGGTCCGCTATAGCACCATTCTCCTGTTGCTCCGTTTTCGTTTCTTGATGCTTCAGGAATTTTGATTCCTTTTCACGGTTTATGTTGTTATGGTGAAGACTTATGTGGATAGCAGCCAAAGGATAATACACTTTTATGTTGTACCTTACCACGATGAACAATAACCAACTTTTGTCAACAGTCAATTATGTCAGGTAGAATCTCATTACCTGTCTGCTAGACAATTGATTGATATTGTTGGGAGAAAGTATATTTTAAACGCTCTCCAACGACCGTACAAGATACGAATCAAACGGAATGGGCACCAGTAACTAAGAGAAATGAAACACCTGTAAGAGACCAACAATAGAAACATAAAAAGAAATAAAACAATTATAAAAGATGTTTTCAAGAGTGCTTAAACAGTAATTCGAAGTGGAAAATATGAGTGCATAATCGACAACTTACCTTTTAAAACATTTTCAGGTGAACTGCGAAACAGGTTTAAAACGCTATATGTAACAGGGCACGCTGCTAATGATTAGGTATCCTGTTTCATTAATAAAAGCAGGTACATTGGCGTTTGCCTATAATAATTTCATGAAGTGTGAAATTATCACCTAAGACTGGATGACAATCGTGTTTGGTCTAGCTAAGCTTCGACTTTAAACTAACGTCTATGTCAACAAAAGGGCAGAATAAGATTACAACTGCAAGGAGTACTGGCCACTATATGTAAACTAAGGTAACCTGTCTTTTTTTTTTTCTTCTTGTTTAGTAATGGTTTGTGTTTTTGGGTCACGTTGATAGTCAGCGTTTGGAATATGAAGCGTAAATGTTGTAATTTTTGGCAATGTAAGCGTGGTATTCATTGCAATGATGTCTACTTCATGGGTTTTTAACATGCCATTGTTAAATTACAATAAAAAGCGTTTTCATGATTTCGCAAGAAAAATCTGTCTTCTAAACATCGAATACTTGGCTTCAGCCGTAGCCAAATGTTCGGATACCTCTTGAATATAGGATAAGAAAGGAGGGTATTTTACATGGATGAACCGACCGTATAAAAGGATCTACACAAAATGTTTATTTATTTTTTTTTTTTGCAGTGTTATTTCATTTTTACTGATGACACATAATTCGTATATTCCATGAGAGATTTTGTAAACAAAACGAAAAGAAACATATTTGGCCTAACCCCGCGCTGTATATAAAGGGATCTCGACTACACAAAAATGTGTTTTAGTGTTTACATTCAAGTTTTATGGTGTTTGTACGGATCGAATGTAATTCGTATATTCCATGAGATTTGTTACCCAAAACGGAAAGAAACATTATTTGACCTGTGCGTTGTACCTTGAAAAGGGGAGGGATATCACCAGTAAATTCTAAATGCTTCAACAATAAGAACGACAACTCTCTGATTTTGTTATAATATTGTTGTCGTCACTGTTCTGCAAATCTCGTCGACAAATATTTTTTTTCGTTTTTCCCCATTTATTCATTATCCTTCAGTAAATATAATGATGAAAACTGTGAAACTTTACTTTCAAAAATTAAAACGGAAACAAGATGACATGCATGCAGGTTAAATTTTGCACAAATGACAGAAAAATGCATTTCTTAGTTTCATGGATGACTTGGCTCACAACTGTGAGTGACAAGCACAGATCGGACTCTGCTTTGCTTATGTACCAAGACTATTGATAACAACATCCGGCGAGCAGGCGCACACGTTTTGTATTTCGCTCAAGCAGCGAGACGTGAAAAAATTAAAGATTAGAAAAAGAAGCCAGCCTATGAAAAAAAGTGACACCGGCATAAATATACAGTTTACATGTATCAGTTATACCGTCTTTTATTTATTTCGCTTCTATCATTCAAATGCAAAACCAAGATACGATCAAATTTACCATACAATGATATAAATTTCTGTATGCGTAAAATTTGTTTTTATTGTGTTATCCTAGATTAACCAAGGAACTCTTGATTACATCACAGAATGGAAGATTTCCCTCTATGTATTTTGTTGCTTTTATGCTGTGGAATCATTTCAGGTACACGAGGTATACGTTTTCTGTGAAAGAATCGTACTTTTGTATTAATCTTTGCTTTGATATATGAAGTGTTTCTTTTTTTTAAGAATCAGGTTTGTGACTGTTTAAAAAATATGCAATTCGAAATCCCTAAAATTAAAAAAAAGAAATGACTTGAAATCAGACAAAATAAGTTAACAGAAGGGAGATGATATATAAGAGTTGTGAAAACTTATTCATAAGTGTCCACCTAGAGATAAAATCTGCATTCGAACAAATTTCAACCAATAATGATGTCAGAAGCAAGAGTTACCTCTATTTTGTTTTATGGACTACTATTTAAATCAAGCATTAACCCTATTCAGACCGGGGGGGGGGGGGGGGGGGGGGGGGGCTTTTAGAGCCCGCTCGAACTTTGAAGTTGTGTCGTTTTAAAACGGTTGATGCAATGACCACCAAGTTTGGTGACTTTTCCTAAACTTTATCTGGAAACAACCGCTTTTTGACACCTATGTTTTACAAAATTAGCATTTTTCGCTTTAATCAAGATTATTTCAAAGTTTTCTTATTGAATTAATATTTTCCACTTAATATAGCGATAACTGATCAAATTATGTATATTTGTTTATTAATTAAGGTTAATTAACGGTAATTTTAGGAAAATGTGGAATATGAAATGTCAAAATCCAGGATGGCGGATCGAAGTTTTACTAAAGGTCGTTTTTCTCTATAATATTATTATTGGTTCATATTTTGGATTGTATAACATTTTCCCACAATAAACTAAGCTTTACCAGTCCATTTGCTTTATTTTTCGGTGTTTTTTTTACCGAAATAAACACGTTTGGACTAATTAAAGATGGCGGATCCAAGATGGCGGACGATAAAATGGGACATTTATTTCTAGTATATTAAGTGTCTGTGTGATTCCATTATCTCTAAACATTTATTGTCAAAATATCATAAAAATGTCCTTTTCACTTGAGAAAGCTTTTTTTAATTTCATTAAAAGCCATAATTTGCAAAGTTAACTGTTCCAGTTTTTAAGAAAATGTACACATCACTTCTATGACGTCACATGCTGTTACCATAGCAAGAAAGTGTACGAATTAATTAACTTTTACTCCTGCATCAATATGTGAAAGTTTGGTATGGACACTACCGTTTGTTTCAGAGATATGCCTTATAGAACGTTTCAGTTGGTTATTTCATTGTATATGACGTCATAATGACGTCACTGTTATTGTTAACAACACCAACAGTGTTAGTAAACATAAGACTTTTATTAAATAGGTAGCTGTTAAAGTCTTGTTGTTATATGTTCAAAATAAAATTGAGAAAATATTGATGAAAGACTGTTTTAGCCAATAAAATCGACTGTATGACGTCATAATGACGTCACGTTACGTCATTATGACACCAAAGTATATCTGTACTTACTAGAATTCATGACAACATTATCCTGTGTAAATATGGTGGCCATAGCATAAGCGGTTTCAAAGTTACATGGGGGGGGGGGGGCTCCAGAAGCCCCCCTCCCCCCCCGGTCCCAGACGGTCAAAAAAAGCCCGGTCTGGATAGGGTTAAAGGGTTTCGAATATAATAAGTGTAAATAGAGCTCATTAAATATAAGCTGTTTACATGTAAATTTCAATTAATAAAAGCTTTTTAAAGGCTTAAAAGCCTGCTTTTTTTCCCACTTAAATTCGTTCTTTATGCTATGGTGACTAATTGTAACAAGTACACTACACTGTTGCTGAAGGGCGTTCCATTGTAACTAAGTGACATACTTTTTTAACTGACATTTGCAAAGAATGCTGGGTCATATTTCCAGATGTTTTATGACACGCGTTGATGTCAGTATCTTTTCCCTTCAGCTCAAGATTGGAAAAGTGTAGGGAGCTGTGGAGCAGGACTGGGTGAGAAATAACACATTTAAGAGTTTTTTTAGCTTATCATTTATCGTATCCAATTTTAACTAAGAAACGACAGTGCAGGTGCTCATTGAATGATTGTGGGATAATTATGGAATCTCGTTTGCTGCACACCGAGTCAGATGTTCTAATCACTGAGCTACGAGAGAAGCTCGCCACGAGTTTCTCGTAGCTCAATAGTTAGAACATCTGACCCGGTGTGTGGAAGGCCATAGGTTCCAAAGCTGTCGCGGACTGAGATTTGTTTCTTTGTCCGACCCACGCTCGTGACAGTCATGATAAACATTTCATCTTTCTCGTTTCATTACCGAGGTTAACATTTATCATCTTTCTTTCTTTATATTAATTTTTGTTGGATGGATTTCTCTGGAAGAAGGCAATCGATGTTGTAGCTTTAGCTAACCCACTTCTAACAATTGACGTCCCTTGTATACAGAATGTGGCCCTCAGTGTCAGGAGCTATGCCTAAGCCAGCACAATTACTACCGTTCTCTGCACAATTCTCCTGCACTGAAATGCGACCCGAATTTAGCCTCGTCAGCACAGGCGTGGGCCGACGCTAATGCCAACCAAAAGACTGTTCAGCGATCCACACCGTCAAATGATTACGTCGAGAGCATTTCGTGGAAGAAATGGGGCTGGAAAGGAATGGGATCTAAACTGGGAGCAATTCCTGGCGCAGTGAGAAGCTGGTACAGTGAAATTAAACGAGGCTATAATTATGATACAGGTGTGTGTTGCTGGAATCGACCTGCTTTCTAGAAGTATTTAACCAATATACCCACCAAACTTCGTGACATTTTCTCAAATTTATCTGGAAACGTTCTGATTAAAATATTTATGCTCATGACATGAGACGTATCAATGGCAACCATATTTTGACAAGAATATTTACCCAAATTTGGATTTTTCTGAGTAAATAAACGCTTCGGCATACAACGAAAAAATTAACTTTTTCACGGTAAATGTTACAAATTGAGATCATTTTAGCATTTTCCTTTTTGAAACATCAGATGCTAGAAATCCAAGATGGCGGTCCAAGATGACGGCCGTTTGGAATGTAAATCTTGCATTCTAAAACTGTGTTATGTGTGTATTTTCTTATCACACAGGGAAAGGAAACGGTGAAGTTACTCATTTTAAGTCCGTGATCGATGCTCGCGAAGTAAGTCTTGGTTGCGGTATCAGCATAAGGCCAGGGGACGGAACATATGTTGTGGCACGTTATTCACAGGGGCCTGGAAAGCAATTCAAGCTTAATGACGTCGGTGTAACAAAAGCTGTGGGCTCAAGAAAGGAACCTGGTAAGTTTTAAATATATATCTAAATGTAATTAGGCTAGCCTAACAGCGAAACCCCCAAAGAATACACAGCATTGTAGCTGCTTCACATAAATAAAGCCATAATTAAGTTTCGATTTTTAATTGTAAATTCAGTGTGCTTCGAGAGCCTGTCGCGAGATACCAACAGTTAGTAATCATATTAACGCCCAGCGTTTACAAAACGTTTGACAAAAATATTAATTCTGAAATTTTATATATTGAAGCGTTAATTGTTCAACTCAGTAGATACAACGTAATCTACATTGGAACAATTTTCAACCAATCAGATACCAGAAGCAAGGGTTACCTTTTTAATATTATTAGTAGGATAACGTGAGTTGCGGTACCTACACAATTTCTCAATATTGTTTATTTGCAGAACAGAGTTAACATATTTTGTAGGACTTTCCACCAATGAGTCCAAAAGATTCAAAACCGGATCGAACTTACAGTGTAGCACTATTTGTGGGCGCAGTTTGTCGTTGGACGGTGCTCTCATTGCCGGTGTCTGTCGATCTCCCCTATCACAAAAGAAACAAACTTACCTATTTTTTTTCTTTATCTAGATATTCGACGATTATTTATCAAAACTCTGCGTGTGACGTGGCTTTTTTTTTTGCTATGGAACTGTATATTTTTCTCAACGAATCGGTAGTGATGGAGTTGGAAAACGGAACGAAAAATAGCAATACCAAAATAAAATAAATAACCGCAATGCAAAACCGTTTGAAGAATTGAATACACAAGTACATGACCTTCAATAATAACAAGAGAACAAAAAATGAATCTAACTGATTGGTTTTTTAGAACCTCAGTGCCGCCTGAAGTCATTTGAAAGAGAGCAATGTGGAGACCTTGGAGGTCCATTTGTAACCCCTTATAAGTGCCTCAAAGCAGGTTGTTGTTATGAAGATATGTTTATGGATGAACCTGGCTTGCAGTGGCACAACCCAAAGTCTTCGATATGGTGCTTTAAAAGGAAGAGCATCAAGGCGGCTGGCAAGTTACAAGCTTTTTTATTATCGTTATGCATGACACATATATATATATATATATATATACATACATGTAGTGCCTTTTACTAAGTCTGGTTATAAGCGGTTAAAACGTCGCATGGTGTTTCAGTATCCATCTAAGTGGCATGGAAAGGATAACATTTTAAATAGACCATTTTCATTTGTTGTATTAGAATTTATTAGGAGTGACTTGATACATAGCCTTCCGTGTGAAAGTAATTTTAACTCTCGGACGTAAAAGCAAACTTATGTCCCAACCGTGATACAAGGGGGGCGGGGGGGGGGGGGGGGGGGGGGGGAGAGGGGAGGGGAGGAATGGCGATTGTCAGCAAGCGCTGCTCAAATACTAACAAAATACGAATGTAGCGAAAAAAGCAAATTATATATAATTATATAATTAAACATTTTGCAGCTTTTGGTACTATTTTATATTTTTTCAACAACAAATGTAAAAAACACGCTTTTTTCGAAATTGGCTTAACCTCGTGCTACTTATGACGTCATATCTTGTAACGATAGCAACCGATTCTCCCCAAACAAACGAACAGCTACTGTAGCACAGCACCTCCGGGAGAAAAACCTTAAAGGGGTGGCACCCACTCCATCCCCTTCTTGTACGTCCGAGGGTTAAATTTGCATCAGGCAACTTAAACACTATTTAATAATATATTATATATACTATGATATGACAATGTTGTTTTTATCGCTTCAAGGAGATTCAAAGTAAACCTATGAAGTCAATCGAAATCCTTATGTAATGTTCAAGTTCAGATGATTTGCTTGTTATTAATTTATTAATATTGTTCCTCACCATTTTAGTGCCGCCATTCGGACTCGCACAGCTTAAAGATACTGCCTACAGTGGGGATACCTCTTGGATGAATGTAGGAAGCTGTGGACAAGGACTTAGTGAGTAAATAAATCTAAGTGGTTTTTGGATAACTAAAAACAATTGGCTCACTGACTGATACATACATACATACATACATACATACATACATACTTATAATTCAACACATTGATACACTGCCCAAATATGATCAAAAAGTTATCGGTATACGCTATGTCTACATGACGTATATCCAACGATGGATGTAAATTTCGCATTTTGACAAGAGAATGCAAAAATGACGGACCGGCCTCGATATTTTTTCTTCAAACTGTGCTTTGTTATCAATGTTTTGAATTATAAAACTATTATAGCGCTCAAGCTTGCGTGATATCGCCTAATTTTAGCCGACTCAGCCTACGGCCTCGTCGGCTAAGAATTAGGCGATATCACGCGCGCTTTCGCGCTGTAATAGTTAAATACATACATACATACAAAGATTCACGTGATATATTGTTTAGTTTAGTTTAGCTTTATAGCTTAATATCTGATTATTACGTCAGCATGTCACGTGTTTTCTTTCCGTTGAGCTTTTTTTTAATTTTGAATGTTGTAACAGTTAAAATTTACCTCAGATGCTCCTGATGAAGACCGTTATGGTCGAAACGTCGAGCGAATAAACCAGCAAAGCTACATTGGAGTTGGACCCTCACATTTTCGTTTTTAGATAAATAGATTGACTGGCTATCTAACTGACTTTAAACTACGTTAGGGACTCTGCAATAATTATCAGGTGGGGTGGTGGAAAACCAGAGGGGGGGGGGGGGGCATAAATTAAAATAAGTCACTCAAGAGGAGGGGGGCTTAACATTTTATTTCAAGTGTTTACAGTTCTCACTGAAAGGCTTGATGATCTGTTCTGTGGCTGAACTGCAATTTTAATCTGTTGCAATACGATCATCTATTCTTCTCTATCTCTATAATATAGAGACAAATATTGTGATAAAGCATTTCTGGCCTTTTAAATTTGAATTGTCAACAACATTTGAATAGTAGAATATAGTTATACACCAGTGAAAATATTTTGCCCTGGTGAAAATATTTTGCTCCAGTTCAAATATTTTGCACTGGTTCAAAATAAATTTGAGCCAGTGCAGACAAAATTGCACCAAAATCATAATTTCAAAACAACATAGATAATCATGTTACAACAGATTGAAGATGTACCTCAACCAGCATGGTCTTAAGATCAGTGGAGGTAAAGTGGCACTGGTTGCACGAGTTCTCCAGTACGCCCGTGGTGATCATTCTTGCATCCTACGAGAAACCCAAGAGAACGTTAACAAGGAAGTGTGTTCTAGGGCAAGCAGCTCGGATTCCCAGTCAAGTGTTCAGAAGTGGAATCGGATGGCTTTATATTGAACACTGCTTCGAGGCCATGTTTGTTCCAGATAGGGAGGTCCAACAAGTAAACATGTAGTATTGCTGTATATCCACGTCTGGAACAAACATTACCTCGCAGCAATAACAGGTGGGTGTATATTATGAAAATGCTGGGTATTTGTATATAAAAGGTGTGTGAAGGGGTGGGGGGGGGGGGTGCTCATACAAAATATACTAAATTCAAGGGGGATATTACCTAATATTTTCCTACTTGTAGCCCATTTTCCAAAGCCCCCTCCTGATAATTATTGCACAGTCCGTTATGTGACTATTCGTAATTTTGTTTTTGCTACTGAATGTATTAAATGAATTCTATCTCGCAGAGATAGAAAAAATAAAATCTGTTAGCTAACTCTGTTATTAGCCATGCTCACTTCACAGCTTTTTTGCATTAAAAAAAGCATGTAGAATGTCCTTTCCAATGATCCCAAATAAACTTAAATGAAAGTAATGATACAGTTTCTATGAAACCGAACCAATTATTCCACAATACTAAGGAATTGTCTCAGATTGTTCCTTTGTAGCAATGATTTCAACTGACTGTAAGTGATAACCACAAACAAGTGTGACTGTTGTAGCTGTTTGGTTACGATATCCAGTCAATCAATTTATACCAGACGTACCGTAAGCCCTATAATAAGCGTGAGTTCGGTCATCAGCGGCCATAACGCTCACGGTTGGAATCTACCCCGGGGGGGGGGGGGGGGGGGGGGGTACTCAACAAAGTTTTGTACGAGGATGCTCCACCCCGAGGTCTAAACCTTTACCCTTTCATATACCGTTTTTGACAGAAAAGGTACCCCTTTCATATACCTTTCGTTGAAAATGGTATCCCTTTCATATAGCCTTTGCGTGCGTCTGTTGATATATTTTTATAATACTTAAATTGTAGTTTTCCCTACCTTTTTTATGCTTCAACTCGTGTATTCGCTACCATTTCCTATTCTTCGTGAAATCCCTACCCTTTCACATACTTCAACTCGTGAAATTCCGACCCTTTCATATACAGCTGTACCTCCAGCCTAAAAAGGGTACCCCTTTCGAGCGGAGCTTCCCCGTATAGCCCATTATAGGGAGTACCCCCCCCCCCCCCCCCGGGGGGGAATCTACAGCTGTTTCTCCGCTTAGTTAAATATGGTGATCATTGAGGCTGGATCTTATCGACAATATTCGAGTGAAAGGTGGCAATCTCGAATGAACTTCGTATGATCTTCGTGTGAACGTCGGAAATATTTGATATTATGTCTTCCGGTCATTATTTTTAGAAAGTCTGCATGTAATCTTTGCTGATGGTTGGGCGATGTACGTAACTATATATATGTATATATATTTTTATAAAGACCCTAGCGGTATACAATGCGGTGCTAAAAGCTGTGAGCTGCTCTTGTATCATTTAAAAAAAAATAGACTTTGTTTCGAAAACGTGAATTTTAAAAAAAAACATGTCTCAACGTGACATAAATATGTATTGTATGAAATGAGAGATTTTACATCCAACGCAACTTTGTTCAATCTTCACCCCTTTATAAAAATTGATTTAGTAAAACTCAAATGTAAATCACAGTATATCGGATCTGAAAAGATCTAAGGTCCCAAAATAAAACAAGTAAATAAGAAACAAAGGACCGCGAATGAAAATGCTGCTGGTGTACGTAGGATCTGGAGAAGATCTAGTCAGCCAAAAGTAGAGATAAAATCACAGTATAAAGCAAGGCTGATACTACGTGGAACATTTAAAGTGCACCTAACCCCTAATTTTTTTATTCGCCTAAATGAATGTGCTTGTTTTCTAGAGTGTATCTGTGCAAAAATTTTTGGATTTGGTGAAATCCTCGATGTTGTGTGACCTGTTGAAATTTAAAAAATCGCGCCAAAACGGGCTGTGTTTGGTTCAGTACCGAGTTAGACGGGGCATGGGTCTAGTCATGACGTGGCGTACTTTCGGAAACCATTTCCTTCATTTTTGCGCGAATCGAGTGTAAATACTGTGCTTTAGTCGTGCAAAACTCGTGCAAAAAAGAAATAATAATAATAATAGCATTTATTTAAACACGATAAAAATTACAGCGGAGCTGATGTGGTCGTATATTAAAATACTAAGATTTAAGATAGATACTATTTACATCAATATATATTTACAGCAATGAATACAAATACAAGTTAACTAAGCCACTTATACTATGTACATTAATAAATAAAAATAGAAATCAATTGAGCGATTTTTTAAAAAGGAACTTGTCAGCTGTGGCTCTAGTTGTATTGTCGAGAGAGTTCCATAAAGATGCTGCTTGGTAGTATACAGAGTTACGATAAAAGTCAGTGTTGGGCTTAGACATTTCGAATGACATTTTTCTTCTTAAATTATATTTACAGTCGTATTTTGTAAAAGGGTTCAAGATTGGAACGGGAGAAAGGTCGTAAAAGCAATTATGGGCCAGTAATAATAACTTTTGCTCGTATGAGGATTTAAATGTTCTCCATTTTGTACGTGTGAGGACCTCATTACTTGGTGTGTACCGCAGTGCGCACGTGTATCTTTTCAAGCTCATCGAAAAGCGTTTTCCCGCAGGAACCCCATACAGTTATACCATAAATTACTGACGGTAAAATTACTTTAAGATAAAAATCAGCTCTAGCAGTAGTAGGTAAAAAATACAAAGATCTAAGTAAATTCAGTTTTTGTGTAAAAGACTTAATTAACTCCGTTACGTGGACGTCCCATTTAAGCTTACAGTCTAACTCTACGCCTAAACATGTAGTTGACTTAATTTGATTTATATTACTGTTGCCTAGTCGAATAGCCTGTAATGGTCCAACAAATTGTCCACGCATTAAAATCATAAATTCAGTTTTCCCTGGATAAGGTGTAAGACAGTTGCGGCAACACCAGTTGTACAGTTTCTTTAGAATGTTGTTCACTAATACAGCAACCCTGTCAGGAGAAGGTGCGGCCACATAAATGGTGGTATCATCGGCGTACATGTGAATTTCACCCTCTTCACTGTTGGTAATATCGAGTAGGTCGTTACAAAACAATGAGAATAAAGTAGGACCTAACACAGATCCCTGTGGAACGCCAAATTTGACTGGCATTGATTCTGACCTACAACCATTGACGATTGTAACTTGGGAGCGGTTAGTCAAATAATCCTTGATCCAGCTCCATAGATCAACCGAAACACCAAACCCCTGTAACTTTTGCAGCAGGAGATGGTGAGAGATGGAATCGAAGGCCTTCCGGAAATCTACAAAGACAATTCCGACCACTAGGTTTTTGTCCAGCGCACGTCTCCAGTCCTCGGTCATCTTGGTTAACAACAATTCGGTGGAATGACTTTTTTTGTATGCCCACTGATGAGGATGGCTAAGATTGTGATCCGAAATATGTGTTGCGACGGTGGATGCAACAAACGTTTCCATCAGCTTACCAGGAACACACAGCAGGGATATTGGTCTATAGTTCTGTTTGTCTGTTTCGTCGTCTTTCTTGAACAAATACGAGATATTGGCGGATTTCCAAGAGACTGGGACTGATTTGCTGACAGCGCTTGTGGAATAGAAAGACATAAGTGATGGGACCAATGCTTCACCAGCATATTTGAGTAGCTTAGGTGCGACATTATCTGGTCCACATGCCTTATTAGGCTTTAGCTTTTCTAGACCCTCGGCAATACTATTGTTAGATAAACCAATGTTCATAACACAGGGCGTTACAAGGTTGATGTAAGGAGATTGGTCATCTTGGCTACAAACAGGAAGATCACACGCTAATTTCTCTCCAACGGTGGAGAAATGTTCCTTAAGAATCTGCGCTATTTTCTGATCAGATGTTTCAATCTTACCGTCCGATCTCCTGATTCCCAATATCGGTTGTTGAGTGTGGCTATTAGCGGCTTTCTTGATTAAATCCCAGTATGACTTGCAGTCTTAGTGAGCTAATGATGATGTTAATGAGATGGCGTTCTGATAAAACACGTGCTGCGTGTTTTTTGAACGACTTCGAAAACATTCCACAAAAAGCATGTCCCTACGGAGACTAAGCAAATGCACTTTTGCGCAAAGCGGAAATCAGCATGCAAGAAAAACAAGTGAACTGAATTTCAAAATTAGCGCCAAAAAAGTTCGAAATTCTCAAAGGAATTGCAAGGATACAAACCTCAACAAATTCCTCCATTGTGTTGAAAATGTTATGGGGTTTGCTAAAAGCGACTAGTAAAAACAAAGACAAGTAAACCACACAGACAGAATGCTCAAAAGCTGTTTTTATTTCCACAAATTTTCACGGATATCCATAAGCGACGACGGTTGATTGACAAATGGTCCCAACGTACCAAAGGTGCGCTCGTTTTATAGCGCGTCTTCGTGTTTAACGCGACAGCGACTTCATAGAGCCCAAACTGAAAGTCCGCAGACCATTTCAAGTCCGCAGACCGTTTTCATTTTTCATAGTTTGAAGTTAAAGGAATAGATCAGTAAACAAATTTAAAACATTTCGTCATCTAGTTGTGTTACGCTAAGACACGTTTTTCGATTCATGGTTTTAGAAGCAAAATTTGATTTACTTAAATTTTTACAAATGGAAGCGAAACTTCGTGCATTTAAAAACAACATTTACTGTTCTGTAGCGTTTTGCTAAATCTCAAATTACATTTGTAATCCGCAGATCCAGATCTCGAAACGTTTTGCATTGATTAGCGGAATTACAAATAAAAGTTTACAGTCGATCGAGTTAACATTTGCCACCCACCAACGCATCACTTTAACTCCTTATTACGCTTCGCAAAAAAAAACATAGTGGAAGAGTGACAATGATTTATGTTGCCAAAAAAAGTTGTAATTAATTTATTTGAATTACTTTTTTTATATTTATATATACACAGCTTGTGGTCCGGATTGCCAGCTGCTCTGTTTGAAATTGCATAATTATTACCGAGCACTGCATGACTCGCCGCCAATGAAATGCGACCCGGAACTGGCCAAATCAGCGCAAAAATGGACCGATCAACAGGCAAAAGATGGCAAAATGTACCACTCGGAATGGACCGACAAGTTCACGGAGAGTATAAGTTGGAAAGGCTGGGGATGGGAGGGAATGGATAAAATGGAAGGAGCGATACCAGGAGCAGTTAGAAGCTGGTATTCAGAAATCAAAAATGGCTATAATTACCAAACGGGTAAAGGAACTGGAGTAATTGGACATTTTCAAGCGGTCGTGTGGAAAGGAGAAACGAAAATAGGATGCGGACTCAACATCAAACCTAAAGATGGTACTTTCGTCACAGCGCATTACGCTCCACCTTCTCACACGAGCATGGACAAGGAAAAGCAAGCACCGGACAATGTCAAACCAAGGAAACAACCAGGTTGTCTGTTTTTTGTTGTTGTTGTTGTTTTGTTTGTTTGTGTTCTTTGTTATAATGTTACTTTTAGAGTTTACTATCTTCACTATCTTTACTTATTCTGGTGATTTGCTCTCGCCACTAGTTTCATTAAAGGAACAATGTCTCTGCAGCGGATATATCGCGTTTTCATGAGTATGAATGAAATATAAAAAAGTAAAAAGACAAAATGACGGCTAAAATAACTCAGAGATTCACGTACTGCAATTCACTTCCAACCTTGTAATCTGCACTTTATTTGCAAACTTAACTTGTTTTGTTTTGTTCTCTCAAAATTTCGTATCCATTTTGATTTAGTGGTATAATTGATGGCATTTTGTAATTTAACAGCGAAATTATGTAAGCGAAATTTCGCTATTTCAGCTGGACACTACTGTT
>JAJLRJ010000005.1:2299727-2394727 GCA_024195265.1 Dendrophyllia cribrosa
TTCGATTTTAATAGGATTACTATATGTATCGAGTACTGTTTCGTCGATATAGAATTCACCACATAGTTTTAGATCATTCTTACAATTAATTGGTTCGATTACATTATGAATGCTGTATATAGGTATTTCGTGTTTATTGCTTAATAAGACACTTGGATAACATTTAGCTATATCAATACTGATAACGTCTTCTGGTATATCATCTGTTGTACACCATTGCAACGCTTTCGGATAGTATTCATCTAACATTTGCCGTGTATTTACATTATAAGATGATTCGGGAATATAACCGTTTAACTGCTTAAATAAGCTCGTTGCGATGGACGTGTAGCTTTGGTTCGTGAATTTAAAATCGTGTGTTTTGAATGTGTTGAATAGTTTATCACATTGTTTTTCTGGTATCATATTCTTCATTTAAGAGGTACATATTTTTTTTATGATCGATGAAACCATCGAGAATGCCGTTATTATTCCAATGTAGATATTCGACATAAAAATTTTCATTTCTACTGTATAAATCTACGGCGTCTTTCATCTTTGTATTTTCAGGGAGGACTACTATATGATTTTCCTTATCCAGACTACATATTTCCTCAATTGATTTGATTTTTGTAACGTTCTCATGACGTCTAGTCCATTTTAGATCGGACATGTGTTTTAGTAAGTCGTCACATCCGCCCTGGTTAGCCTTACTTGCCACCATCTTTAGTTTCTCATTGGTGACTGGGTAAAGATGATGATCTTTCACAAAATACACCAAAACTACATTAGTTCGTGTGTTAGTTGCAATATGTGTAATAAATTTTTTGTACCTACTATCAAAAGCATGGACTGATACATTATCATGACATTCTTTAGCCCAATTTATTAGTTCATCGGTACTGATCATATCACCTTCTGGTACGTACTCGTATATCTCACTTTTCAACTTGTCATAAGTATATGTCTTAAAACCACGTTGACCTCGTACTTGATCCCATACATAGTCAATAACACATGTATTTACACCATGGCTCTTTATGGGTCGTTGTTTGTTCAATAAGTAAGATTCGAGTTTTAATTTTCCCATTTTGTGATGTTTGAATTGTTTTTTAGTCAGTTTTATGATTTTACACCCAATACCTGAAATAACTTCTTGTGATAATATAGTGAAATTATTTTTCAGTAATACATACATTCCAAATTTATAGATGTCTAACTTACTTAAATTAACTGGTTTCTCGACTGTAAAAGGTCCATAATTCTTCCTCACGTATTTTTTACCCATATCACCTGATATTCCCTTGTAAAAGGTTTGTTTGATCACCTTTTTGTATTCTATACTGTACTCGTCTTCTTCTCCTTTACTTGCGTGCTTCGGTAGTCTTTCATATTGTACCTTATTAGACCTACCTTCTCTTGTGTTAATTTCTACATCTAAATTAATGGAAACCATCTCTCTATCGCCTTGAATCTGGTTTAGTCTATTATCAAATAGTTCAATGAAACTCATTTTAGCTTTATTTTTGTCTCTACTTCTCTTTAGCTCATCTTTTCGTAAACTAGATAATGATGTCTCAATCATCGGGTAATCACGTATATTTGTACTTACTGTATCATTTTGATTAGACATCATATTTTGATACTTACTGATGATATTAAATGATTGTTTATAAATATCTCTATCTTTGTTATTTGCTTTAACCATCGTTTTTTCAAATGGATCATTTGTGACGACAAAATCTGGAAATGGGTCATCATCAAACAAATTATCATGATTATAAACCTTCTTTGGCTTATTGGTTTTTTTGGTGTCATCTACCACGATAATTTCAGGCTTCTTCTTCTCTTGCTTCATTAGCATTTTGATGAGCTGAGATTTACTAAGTTTTTTGAGATCTCTCTTATTCATATCTATAAGGTTAGATTTTTCTGATTTCATATATATTATTACTATAGATTTTTATTTTTAAATGATATTTCAATCTGCGTTTAAAACGTGTCATGATTTAAATATTATTATTCATTTTTATATCTATATATTTTTCCTTTCAAATGTTGAATAAGTGTGTCAATAATGCTAATTTCATATGTAATTTTTATGTTTGAATATGGTATATGTTCAGTAATTTCATAAATTTTATCTATATAAATCATGTTTGTATTTGGTACATGTTCAGAATTTTCATTAATTTCATCTTTGATAATAAATTCTGGCTTATAATTTTCTCTATCTATAATCAATTCAATGAGTTTTGAATTAGTTAGTTTATTATACATATTCTTATTGATACCAAATTTTTTAAATAATGATAATCTTATGAATATATAATCTTGTTTCATATAAAATGGTGGCTCAAATATCAATTTAATAAGTCGATTGACGAGTTTCGATTTACTTAATTTTTTAAGATTGTTTTTCTTCATATATTATATATTCAGATATTTATTTTTAAATAGTAATTAATTCTGCGTTTAAAACATGTCACAATTAAAATATCATTAATGTTGTCTTTGTGCTATATTATTGATTTTTTCAGTGATATTTATTACAATATTATTTTTTCGGTGCTTCTTCGTTCGAATATGACAAGATTTCCCAGCCATCGTATAATTCTTACCGTTGTTACAAATTAAACAATACCAATCCTTATTTAGCATATAAGTTGTCTTATGGTTCTTTCTTTGCTCATCTGTGAATAATCGAGGTCTTCCACGTCCTCTTTTAATTTTAGGATTTTCCATATATATATATATACTATATATTTCTTTATATAATGTGCGTTTATATATCTTTTAAATCCTTCATGGGTACCCAACTGTTGAATTCATCACTATATCCTTTCCACTTTACCAAAGCTTGTTTCTTCTTATAATCCCTCCGAATGACTTTATCAATACGGAAAACATCCTGCTTGGCTTTTAATAGTTCAGGTTCATAAAAACTCCCTTGTATGTCTTCATCATTGAGATCTTTTAATTTGTAAGTTATAGGATTAGTGTATTGTATCTTATCGACTGTAAAAACTTCTTCAGTCCAATTTGGTGTATAACCCTTGTCGAACACATTTCGTTTATACTTAGATATTCGGACCTTATCACCTATTTTAAATTTTGGTTTCTGTTTTAATGTTTCTATATCACCATACAAATTGAAGTAAACAGTTCCTTCATTCCTCTTATTAGATGCTTCAACGGGTGTCATCTTTATACTTGAATGTTTTGTATCATTGTATTCTTTCACTAATTTTGGTAACATATCTAAATACTGTGTATTACCTTGAACTGTGAACTGTTTCCACATTTTGGATTTAATTGTCCTATTCCATCTTTCAACTACTGATGACTTCTCTTCATTCTCAGTTGAGTACATATGTATCCCATTTTTCTCTAATAGGTCTTTCACATGTTTGTTATAGAATTCTGTTCCCTTGTCAACCCATAGATATTGTGGTTTTCTGCCTTCCTTGAATATTGTTTTGAATGCTTCAGTGACAGATTCGCCTTTCTTATCCTTCAATGGGACAATCCAACCATATTTGCTGAAGACATCAATAACCATAAGAAGATATCGATAACCTTTATTCCATTTACTAAACTGTTGCATTTCAACTAGATCACTTGCCCATATTTCATCGATATGATTTGTGATTACACGCCGCCGAGTGAAGTTGCGTTTTATGGGGGCATGCAACTCATCTGCTAATTTTTCTTGCCAGTTTTCTTCACTCGACGGCTTTTTACGTTTTTTGAAACTCCGAGACCTAGTTTCTGCTTCGTATTGATAACATTTCTTGCCAACCAATGCCCCCATTGTCTTTCATTATACGGTACGTTGTCTAAAGCTTGAACCATTTTTCGGTCTGCCTTATTTTTACATTTCCTATCATCCTTGCAGACTGAATAATCAACATCGTGTTGCATTGCTATTGCATCAGTTTTACCCGTTGGTTTGTCGTATATTTCTAATATTTGGCCAGTCGTTGGGTCATATTTCACTTGACTCTTTAAATCATTATATGGGCCAGTATATTTATGACCGGGTAATGTCCACCCCCCTTTTGGTTTTGGTAATTTACCAATAGCTTTATGAATATCAATAGCGCCACCACTGTGTAGTGGATTTAGTTTTTTCGATAAATCCGATGTGAAACTGTCAAGCGCTTGATCAAGGTATTTGTTTACAGTACCTTTAATCTTTCGTTTTGCAAAATCAGATTTAATTGCCTTTGATGCTCCGATTCGACCAAGATTGTAAACACCCTTAAGACCAGCTTTAAAAGCCATTTCGCTAAGACTGTGTGAATCAGGTATATCTAAAAAACCTCCAGATTGTGATGTCTTACCTTGGTTTTTAATAAATTTACTTTTAGTTATTCCACATTCAGCACAAATGCATTTTAACATAGTTCGACCATTTTTAGTTTTTTCATATCTTTCACTACCCGGAACACATTCAGTGACTTTCTTCTGTCAAACACAATATGATTTTACCATTATATATATAAGTTAGATATTTCCAAAATAATGTTTGAGGAATCTCTCATTCTTCATTGTGTTGGAAATATCAAACACTTCCAATAGATTGTAATATGAATTCCCTTTATTCATTTCATTCAGAAAGTATAAACAGAAGTAACCACATGTTGACGTTTTTATATTTTGGATTTGATTGTTTTGATGTAACAGAGTCATATTCTTTCTTTTTGCATGATTTACAATCTCCTGAAATGGAGACATACCAAAACTATCAAAATAATTGATGGTGTTATCTTTTACATAAGTTGCAACCCAATGGCTGCCTTGCATGTATGAAGGTTCAAGATTGTATATGAATAACGCCTGTTTATGCTTATGTGGAACTCTCTCATCCCTTGACAGAACATCACTGATTGGGATGTTTAAATATCTGCACCATTTTATTAGATCATGATTACTTAACGGGATGTCTTTGTGGAATTTCGGTTTTACAGTATTGCTCCGAGAAGTGGGATGCCATTGAATGGGCTGTTTTTCCCTAATAGTATGCCTTCTCCCGACCTTTTGTTTTTTTTGGTAGTTTTTTCTTTAATCCCCATACCAATTGGATTATTCCATGAACCTATAAATGGAGGTGGTTGTCTATATGCACCAATTCTAGGAGCTCCCTTACCCCCTTTTTTCTTACCAGTTCCGATTCGAGGAGCACCGCTACCAGTTTTACCTGTAAGAGCGTTGAGAAGGAGTGGAACACTAATACTAGCTAACAAAGTTCCTAAAAATCCACCTGATTGTGTTTTTGTTGGTTTCACATGAACACCTGAACCTGATTGAAGGGCATTCAATATATCCTGTTTTTGTTTCGTCGATAAAAGATGCTTATATTCTATCAGCTTATTAATTTTGTCTTGTGGTACGAGAAAACCACCCGACTGTACGCCTTTGCCAGAGATTGATTTCACAATCTGAGAAGCACCTTCTGAAGCCAATCCAGCAAGAGCTGATAGCCCAAGGGTTTTACCTATAGTTGGTGCTAGTGTCTTTCCAATACTTAAGATAGAAGTTAGTAGACTACCTCCAACCTGTTTTCTGATATTACTTTTAACAAGTTTGATATCCATACCTTTATTAATCATACGATTCTTCTCCAATCTCTTCTTTATCATTGCTGGTACATATAGAATATCATTTCCGTTCAGAGATTCATTTGATAGTCTGAGAACAATAGTTTCCCTTTTTTTGAAAGCATTGCTAAGATTCTTCTTTTGATTGTCAGACAAATTTACTTTGATTTCAAAAAGCTGAGTCATTTCTTATATATAATATATATTATATAAATTTTCACATAATATATATGAAATAAGGATATTTATTAGTAATACATTACTTATTGTACAATAACCAATTCATTACCCACCTTGTCAATAACAACTGTTTCATCATAAAGGACGATAGCATGTACGTTGAAAGGACTGTCTCCAGCACTATTAGCATTGAGTTTATACCTAAAAATCAACTGTTTGGGGTCTCTTGTTACTTTCTCTGCTTGATATGATAGATCGAAATAGATTAGTGGATATAGACTATTATAATTTGACAAATTCAACTGGGTTCCGGTGTTGTAATCAGTCCTTTTCATTGCATAAGACATTAAATCGTTGAAGATTCTTACTTTACTCTCACTGTCATACTCTGTTTCTGGGTAGAAAACTCCATTTCCATATTCTAGACGACATGTTGTCAAATAACTACCATTTCCACGATCAGCGTTGATATTATAAGTATCAAATTCATATGGATTTGCCTCTGGATTGTTTGATTTAGCTCGTTGTAGGTATATAAAAATTGCTTTAACATTGTCAATACTAGAAGAAATCTGGAAGAATCCACTACTATGTGTTGGTGCTGACACTTCATACATTTCTCTGAGATACGTCCATTTATCCTCTTTCAAAAAAGAGCTAACAATCTTATCGTACAGACTGTCCTTTGGAGTCAATTTTGGGACCCATAGTAGGAATCTGTCAATGACAACCCTTCCATCATCAACTGCTGCAGTTTTTTGAAGCAGTTCGTCATCATTCTGAAGGTGTAAATTGAACTGCAGCTGCATGGGTACCAACATCTTATCCTCCAGCTCTTCGAAGAAACTGTAACGATTAAGAGGTACAATTACATTGAGATTATTATTCCCTGTTGTTAAAAGTCGTCTAGCCTCAAATCCTGTATTCTGATTAGCATTAGCTATCAGATGATTTGTATCCAAATACCAAAGACTATTCTTTGCTACACTTCTAGAGTAATCATCAGAATATTCCAGCAAATTCTTCACAAAAGTGACCTTGTCTAGATTATCAGTGTCGTACACAATTTTCCCAGCGCTTTTAATCATCATGTGAGAAATCAAACTATGGGCTCCATTTATTGTTGTTATCCTATCAGCACCATAAGCTGTACCATCATCCAATTTTTGTACCTGGAACTGGACCTCAAAATAAGCATTGTACCAATCATAGAAACTCGATCGATCATTAATTGTAAATTTATACCCATTTTTCGCTTGGTGTTGACCGTTAGCTGGGGACCTGATTACATCATCGAGTTGGAATCGCACCAACCCATTCCTTTGTAGAAATTCACTTGTTCTAAAAGACATTATATTATTATGTTAGATAAATTTTCAATCATGTTATTTATTTGAAGACTCTACGCCTTCTTTTTATACCTGATCCTGATATTAATCTATTGAGTATCATATCAGTACTTTCATCTTGCTGTTGCTGTTTAATGGGTGAGGATGGAACAATTGCTGTTTGTCTTGTAGCTCCTTTTCTCAAATTTGCCAATCTTTTCATTATTAGGTCTCCTGACTTCTCTGATACCGCCTTACCCAGTCGCTCACCTGCATGGGATATCCCCGATTCTAACGCCTTCTTTGCTATTGGCTTAGCAAATTTCTTGAAAACAGATGATGCCACACTCTTTGATGGTTTGAAAATATTATCAACGATAAGCCCAGACCCTTTGTGTTGATATACAAATTTACCAAGTTTTGGATGGTAAAATCTTTTGAATTCATACGGTTTCATTATACTATTATGTTATATTATTCTATACTTTTCAGAATTAGTGAGAAAGATGTATCTGCTCCATTCAGGTTAACTAATTTTCTTTTTCCATCAGTAATGTATACCCTGATACTACTAATATTATTCTTATTGACTGGATTGAATGTGACTCTTCGTGGTTCGAGGGTAAAGGAGTAACTAGGTTGGAGTACACTGGTCGAGAAGGAATAAATGATGTCTGTATCCTCACCATCTACAAGTGAATCGTTGATTAAATCACAATGAATATTAAGTATGTCAGTGTCTTGACTGAGATTGGGCACTTTCGGCCCTATATTCGTTCCACTTGTCAATACTGTCTTATTGAACCCGATTAGGTCATTAAAATTACTTGCTGTTAAATCAAGTTGGTAATTCTGAGCTAATGTAACCGTGACCCTAAATGTTGTATTATCGAATTCAAGAGTGATAGGATACGTATCACCAGTTTTTGTTATATCTTTAATATATGTATTAAAATCTGTATAATTCCAGACTCCAGCTGGAAAGTTGATGTTGTGAAATGTTGAACCACTATCGGAGCTATATTTAATTAATTGATTCCCATAAGATGAATTTACATTAAACCATGTAAAAGACATGTTAACGATTCGGTTAAGGCCGATCACATATTGAGAATTGCTATCCAATATTATAGGCCTGTTAAATTTAGTTGTAAAATCCTCAGGTTTATTATTCCCTTGATTTTTTACACTATAAGATGATAATAATATCTCTCGTTTCATTTATATAATAAAGTTACATTAATTATATTTTGAAATATTGACTATACAATTTATTATACTGCGATCTATTGATTTTAGACATTTCTAATAATTTGTCTAGTATACTCACACCAGTATTATGCATAGAGATGCTCGTATTACCAGCAAGAATCTCACCAATAATCAATTCCAATTTTTTAGTAAGCTGCTTTACATCGTTGAAAAACATAATACTACCACCTCTCTGTTTTTTTAGACGACTCTTGATTCCAGAACCTTTCATAGTTTCCAATTTACTATCATAATGTTTTATGTATTCATTTAAAGTGATTCTCGCATTGTCAATTCTTTTGTTTTTCATTTGTCTCTCAGCTTCTGATATAGCCCCACTTTTGAACTGTTTTGTAACATGTGACTTATAGCCACCTAATTGACTCCTTTTTGTTTTGGCATTTTTTATGATCTTATTAAGATATGTCTTAGTCTTTTGGGGTGTTATTGTTGATTGATTCAATATCTTATCCACATTTTCATAATTGGTAATACCAAGATCATCCAGAATCGAATTACTTGTATCTTCATCATCTAATCCATAGTCCATCTCTTCTTCTTCATATTCTGGTGGTAATTCATCTGGTTCATCACCAAAGTACTGAGGATCAACATAAATCTCCTTCTTCCCTTCCAGAAGATCTTGTAAAGATTCTTCATATGTTGGTGGTTTTGGCACCAGTTGTTTTTCTTGTTGTGGTGGAACATAATCGCCAAATAAATCATCAACTTGCATGTCTTCGAAAGGGTCAACTTCAGGCATGTAGTCAATACCTTGGTCACCTTTTTTAGGTGCTCGTTTCTTTCTTATAGGTACCCTTAAATCTAAATTACTGTCGATAACATCATCTAATTTACTAGTCACTGGTTTGAATACCTTCGCCAATGACTCTTGGCTTGTCTGCTGACCAATATCATATTTTGTAATTGTATCATGTACATATTTGATCTTATCCCCTAATTCAGTTTTCCTCTTTGCGAGTTCTTTCCACTTAAGTAAACTCATTTATTTTATGATTACATTACATAAAAAATGAAAATCATATATAAAAAAGAGCATTTTACACCGTGTTGAACACCGTGTTATACACCATGTTATATTGAAATAATATACCCATATAATATAAATGATAATACCAAATTATGACGTTGAAGACGATGTGGTCTCGAACTTTAGACAGTTATATGATTTCATGCCCGATCGATCATTTCGGATGTTGGTTTGCGGCCCAAGTGGTTCGGGAAAAACAAATACATTGTTGCACATGATAATAAATTTATTGTACTTTGATAAAATATATCTATATGCGAAAAACTTAGAGCAGTCCAAGTACCAGAATCTTATGGATATGTTCCAGCCAATAAGTGATGAAACTGGTTATAATGTTATTGAAGCAAGCAATAATGAAATTATTCCTGTAAATGATATTGATAGTGAAAGTCAGAAAATGGTAATATTCGACGATTTCGTTTGTGACAAGAACCAGAGACCATTAATAGACTACTTTATACGAGCCACACATAAAAACTGCAGTGTTATTTATCTTAGTCAAAGCTACTATAAGACACCGAAAGACATAAGATTGAACTGTTCACATTTCTGTCTTTACGAATTCCCAAGTACAAATGAGAAAAGTCTAATTTGCCGTGAAAACAGTATTTCAAAACAATTATATGATAAAGCAACTAAAGAACCATTTTCATATATTGATAAACCAAGGAAATTCACAACCAAGAATTTTAATGAAAAAATATAAACAAAGTAATATAATGTTATTATATAAATGAGTTACTCGAATGGACGTCTACCTGAATCAACATTTAATAATCAATCTCAACGGGGATTACCTGGTGTCGGGTTTGTATTAACAGATGACGGAAATTATGATATTCAAAATAAGAAATTAGTTAATGTCAAGGACCCTACAAATTTTAAAGATGTCGTCAACAAAGAGTATGGAGACACGCATTATTTAAAGTTAGATGGAACAACTCATATGACTTCAAATTTGGATCTGCGTTGAAATAAATTAATTCTACCTGGAGGAATTGATATGAATCAAAAATTGATTACAAATATGGACACGGATGAAAACAATGATTTGTCAGCTGTTAATATGATAACTCTTAAAAACTATCACCCAAATGCACCTTCTCATACGCATGAAGTCACTCAGGATATTGATTTGAAGCATCTGTTCAATATTGTGAATTCAAAACAACAGTCATTTGATTTTTATCGCACTCATTACGATCATCTTCCATGTTACGAAGATATCCGGGGAATATTTCTCAGTCGCAAAGAAGAATTTCCGATGGAGGTTCAACTTAACATGAATCATCACAGCATCACTAATCTCAAAGACCCGCAATATGGAGGAGAAGCTGCGACAAAAACATATGTTGATACACATTTAAACGAAAAATTAGACAAAACGATTTCCAGCGATCTTGATATGCAAAGTAATAAAATTACTAATTTAGCAACACCTAAACCAAATGAGAATGGCGCTGCCGTAAATGTTTCATTCTTCAACGCCGAACTCAATGATTCTAATACAAACTTGTATACACGAATAACAGACGATTATAAGAGTTATGTGAACAAGTCACACATAACTGCCTCTACTGCAGAAAAAGACGTTTTCAGATACCTGATGGAAGATGTGGATGAGAGCTCGTCGGAGAGTAATATTGTTGTTAATGGAATTATCAATTTTGTATCAAGCCCACACAAAATCAATAAGAAAGCCTATGATATAACTCTTACGACAGACAATAAAGATGACTTCAGGTCAAGGATAGGTTTTAATGCATACAAACTTCCTCAAGGTGAGTTCACTTTGGTGATCGAGTTTTTCGTTCCAGATAAAGCTCACATTAGTTCGACATCTGTCAATGTTGTCTCATCAGTTATCAATATCGGACAGCAAACTACAAAGATATTCAACACTGAAGGATATACAAAAAGCATTGTTTATTTACACAAGTGGCAGGTCTCTCCACCTGAATATATAATGATAGATCTTCATGGAAGTATATCGAAAGGGAATACAAAGAAAGCACATCTAATCGTTTATGGTGTTCAAGAACATGTCTCGAGTGTCGATCCAGATGTATTTGATACTGTTTTTGTAATTGAAAATGGAAAAATGGTTATGGAGACCGATATTGATATGAATGGTAGAAAACTAATTGGTTTACCAAAACCGAAAAATAAATTCATATTTTCAGGAAATTATACGAAAAATAAGAACAGTAATAATATCATATTCAACGGTTCATCATCATTTATTGCATTAATTAATTTGAAATTAGTAAAATTATGGTTGATGATATTGGACGATAAACCAACTGAAGGATATAAACAAATGTTTATATTAATTCATAACACTTCGTTCGCTCCGCAGAATTGGGAAAAAACATCAAATAAAATTTTATACACTTTCAATATATCAACATCAGTTATCAATTTCAGGGAAGATGCAGACGTACAAATCAAATTGATATCATTAGATGATGATATTACATTTGCACCTTATAATTGCCATATCAGTGCACTTTTTGAAGAGTTTTAATATAATAACTAAAACAGGCATCTTCAATTTTAATCACATAGGAAAAACATACACCATATTTTTATATATAAAAGCTACATTTAATATAATCAATAAATATACATGCCGAATTTGGAGCAAGCAATTAATTTTTGTAATAAATTTTTTACAACCCAAAAAAACCTACATCCTAATACTAAAGATGAAATATTAAAATCGGCTTTAATATATCAATTTTTGTACGTTAACTATTTGAATAAGCCAATATCATTTAACCAAATATTAGAAAAACACTCTGACATTGGATTAATAGGACCAGGTTCTTGTACTCTAAATACCAAATACCAATTTTTAATTAAACATGCTATTTTTCATGATGCATTTGGAAGATTTTACAATGACTATGAAAAAGGGCCTGGATACACATATTGCTGCCTTTCAATACCGAAGAAAATAAAAAGATCTCCAATAATGGGCCAAATAAGTGGTGTATTATATTGTCTTCTTTCAAATCCTAAAATATAATTATCCAAATATATAATATAATGACTAAAACAGATATATTCAATTTCAATCATATTGATAAAAACATCAGCCGAGAAAAATTATCTGAAATCAAAGCATTGTATAAATTTTATCATAAACGATTTTGTTGCTATAAGAAGGCTTTCAAATATTTCAAGAGATTGAATTTAGCTATTAATTTAACATCAGTTTCTTTAATATCCATTGGTACAATAGCTGGTTCAATAACATTAAACCCTATTATTTTAGGAGTAATAAGTGGTAGTGGTTTATTGATTAAGACATACAGCGAAATTAAAAACTATAAAAGAAAAATAGAAATGTCTAAATTTGCATACACAACATATGAAAAAGTATTAGTTGATTTACGGTCTTGTTTAAGAGGAAATCAATTCAACCACACTGTTTTCATCAATGAAATGAGACAGTTAGATGAAATAATCATCGATCTTTGTCCTCTTGCTGATAAATTCGAGAAACAGTATGATAAAAAATTTGAGTAAACCTTCAAGTAAACTTTACTAACAAACTTCATTCAATAACTCATTCATAGGGAAACCCCCTTTGCATGACGTATGACTAATTTTAGCAGCATCATCCTTTATTAATTCATGTTGTCCCACCAAGTCTCATAATATTTTAATGTCTTCTTTGATTTTGAAAGTGGTATGAATTCATATTCCATTCCCAAGATTTTAAATATCCGCATCAAAACATATTTAATACTAATCATCCGTTTACGGTTCTTATTAACTTCTGGTAACACGTTGTTTATTAATGCAAATATCTTATATATTTTGTCACGGTCTTGAAAACTCAATTGAATTTCTCTATTATATTTATTTAGGGTATTTTCGATATGATATTGTCTTACATACACACTCTTCCTCTTTATTCTATACATATTCTCATGAAAATCGATATACTCATTAACATAATCATAACCATGGACGGAACCGCAACTTAGACAAACATTCATTCCATTGTCATTAAACATATCTTTTTTATCACAACATGATTCAACAACTTCCGTATTTCTAACAACATCTGCTAATCGTTGGTCACAAAAGGGACAGGTCAACTCTCCCATATTCTCAAATTTATCATGAATTTCCAAATTACAATTCATTCTATACTATTCTATGAGATATTATTTATATGTTACTGTCACTAAAATCCAAAGAAGTCATTACGTCACGGCACAGCTGTGCCGGTCTCAAAAACGAAGCAAAACGAACTTTAAAGTATAAATGTATGACGTCACGGCACAGCTGTGCCGGCCTACCTAAATAATTCAGTGCTTCAATGTTCACGTTTATTTCTACCGAACGATGTGACGTCACGGCACAGCTGTGCCGGCCTACATACAAGTGCCACAAGCACAGTCTATTTCATGTGTCCAAGGCATTGCTACAGCTGGATGACTTTCAAAATATTTGACAATAGACAACCCATTCTTATCAAACCATATAAATGGCAACTTACAACGTAATACCTTTTTATATGGTGAGAAAAGTTTGTAAAATTTCCGCAGTTGTCGCGCCCGCCTTGCTTTCACCTTACATCGTTGGTTAATCCAGTCATCAAAATTGCTAGAAACTCGATTCATTCTCTTTTCTTCTTGAAATCTATCAAACGCTCGACTGAGCCACATTCCATACACGAATGCATTCTGAATAACATAATTATCAATCGTTTTAAAAGAATTTTCACATCGCTTGATAAGGTCTTCATAATAGGCTAAGGAGACTTCACCCTCTGGAAATACATTTGGAACATGAACGAGAACTCTTTCTCCTCTTATATAATTGTCCTCCATTTCCTTGATAAGTAAAACAGCATCATCACATTCAATCGAAGCCACTGAACGTTTCTTTCGCTTTGGTTCTAAAGGCAGTTCGAATAATAGTTGCGGAACGTTCGGCGATCCATATGTACCAGGCCAGTCTTGAAGAACGGTTTTGGCTTCTTCGGGTTTTCCATCGTTTAGCAATTCTACTGCATAGTCTCGTTGTAGACAACAATTCGAATATAACTTCATCCAGTAATCAGCGAATAATTGCACTTTCTCATTCATGAAAGCCACGTTTTGATGGTAAGAACCATCGATTATCTCTACGTCGACATCCTTCTCATAGCCAGTGTCATTTATATCCTCCAAATCGAAATCCTCCATCAAATCGGATAGACCGGTTTCACTCTCTGCCATTTTAAAAGACAAACTAAATAATAAACTTCAAAATCCCCTTTATAGACAACAACTTCATGTCATATGATAATCGCGTGATATGAGATCATCGCGCGACTTCCTAAACCGCCAACTTCCTCGGGGAAACCCCTATTGTATGACATCATCGACTTCCTGTGTTTCCGAGAAAGTCACGCAATGTGACCATGCTTTTATACCCCGTATTAAACACAACTACTGAAATCATGCCAAAATTCCAACTCTAGATGCTTTTTTGGGGGGTGAAAAACGCAAAATGGAAATATTTGATAAATTCAATGGATTTTTTGCTGAAAAATGAAAAATATTTGATAAATTCAGAAAATGGATTTTTTTGCTAAAAAAATGAGTGTGAGTTTTTGGCATTACAGCCATTGTAGTACAATTAATGTCACAGTATCTAAGAAGGAATGATTGTGTAGCACTGTACTGATGTGAACTAATTAAAATTCAAGTTTCTTGATCAGTGTCTTGATCAGTTTTTGAACTAACATCGGATGTGTCTTGATCTGTATGTTCATTGGGTATCAAGATCCATGCACCTGACCGAATTGAAGCAATCTGATTGGGTCATCAGTGCATGAATAATTAATGAGTTTGAGAAGTGCAATTCACTTACTCACTTAGCACTAACGGCTTTAAATTATGGGGCTAATCGGGATTTAAAGTTTGAAGGCTGTCAGCTGATATCACGACGTTAGAATCGATTGCTTTCACAAGCATGTATAGGTACAGTTGTGAGATTTGTACGCCCAAACACACCTTCTGTTATGTCTTTCTTCGATCTCAAAGAGACTGTGGATATGAGGGCCACTGGTTTGTCAGTTATTAAACGGAGTTAAATACGGTTGTTGTACCATGCTCTGACTGCGAATTGTTCTCCATTCCCCGGCAAAAAACCTTAAAGGTACTTGAATAAAAACTACTTCAAAACATCCAATGATAATTATATTTCAAAGGCTGCAAATATGGTACGGATAGCTTAATTACGGCTGCCGAAGCGAATTTACATGTATTGCTAGCTTAAGGTCGCGGGGGACAGGTTCCGCTCATCAGTATGCATTTATGAAAATAGTATGCACGAAGTGCGACGGCTGATACCGAAAATGCGCGAAATATTCACGAACAGACTCTGTAATGTTTCTGCATCAATAATTGCACGTGCAAAGCGCTTTCTGGTAAAATACACTATTTTTCAACGCATTGTTCTTTCTGCATGAAGTGTTGACAATAGCCCGTGGATTAAAATTAGCAAAATTACCATAAATATATATTTTTTGCATTTGTATTTGCTCGGGAAGCCTTCGGAAGCGTAAAAACAAGCAATTTTGTGTCCAAGAATTCAGCGCGGATAGAGAATTTCATGAGTTGACACTGCAGGGAGGTAATTACTAGGTGTATTATAGATTGTCAAATCTGACTCAAAATTTTTAAATAGGCTTTCAAAGGGAAGATATGATGCTTCAAATTCTAACATGGACAATTTTACTCCTTTAAAAGCTAATAACTTTTAATTAAAGTTGAAATAAAAAAATCGGAGTCAGATATGACACAATAGACGTTTTGACGGGTCAGTGAGTGGTGAAATCGACTTGCTTTGTGTTCTTCTCGAGGAGCAAACTTGGACACAAAACCACGTTTTTAAAAATAACTTTAGTGGCTTATAGCATTGCCGCAAAGCGCGATCCCTTCAATAAAAAACAATTATTCGCCAATATCTCTGTTAAATTTTAGTGAAATCAGCTTTCAAACGTTCACGATATAACGTTTTACAAAGTGACACCTCTGCCAAAATTTTGCCTTATGAATTTATTCATGACAGGTATCCCCCGCGACCTTAAAGGCCCGTTTACACAGGCGATGTTTTTGTGCAATTTTTGTCGCACTTTTCGGTGCAATTTTTGTTGCGCGCAAGCTGCATCTTCAAATCGTGTGTGTAAACTAGCGACGATTTGTCGCGCGATGTCGCAGAGGCCGGTTTCGAACATATTCGAAACTTGATGCAACTTGGCGGCGATTTTTGGGTATATACTTCATGCTAACACACCATAATTATAGGGATCCTAAAAACTCATTTTAAAATGGTTAGCTTTTATTTACTGTTATGGGTAGTGATATCCATAACAGTAAATAAAAGCTAACCATTTTAAAATGAGTTTTTAGCCCTAAATAAGTGCCGGATTTTTTGATGTGCATAAATTAAAACCCACCATGAAGTATATCTCGATTTTTGGAAAATCACAGCAAAATAAAGCAAATATCGCACCCGAATCGCACATGAAATCGCTGCTAGTTTACACTTGTGACAAAAGCTGCATTGGAGAGCGGAACAAAAATCTCATGAAAAATCGCATGTGTAAACGGGCCTTAAAGGATAACTTATGAACTTACTTAATGTATAGAGCCAAAGGCATTCACCCAATTGTTAAAGTTTGTTTAAAGTAAATAAGAAGCAAAGGACCGCGAACGAAAATGCTGCTGGTGTACGTTGGATCTGGAGAGATCTAGTCAGCCAAAAATAGAGATAAAATCAAACAGTAAGGAAGGCTGATCAGTACTACGTCAATGTTCTACTACGTAATGTTCTACGTAGTACCGATCAGACTTGCTTACTGTTTGATTTTGTTCAAAGAAATCATTTTGATCAATCCATGTAAGCAAGAAACTAAAGGAATCAGAAGAAATCAGTTTTTTTTCTCTGGTCACATGTATGTCATGAGCAAAATCTGTGACGTTCAAATGTTTGAAGATAAATTTCAGAAAACTCCGGTCCCCTGTCTTAAGAGGGTTAATTCAGCACTGGTGGGGTGTTTTAAGAGCAGTTTGCATAATTTGTATATTTATAGTGGTTTACGAATAACAAGTAAAGATCAACTCTACGTTTTAGGATGGTGGTAAGCTGATATTAATGCCAACTGTCAGCTGAAAGCTAATAATCAGAATCTGTTTAACTGAACGATTAACATCCAATGTGTGTATTTCATTCCACCTAGCTAGATCGCTAGAATAAAGAGACGTAAAAGTGCTGCAGTACTTCAAGTTCAACTAAATGTTACGTTAAAGTTACAAAGTGTGTAAATATCACATTTTCTGTGGTACTGCTTCCTGAGTAGGACTTAGTCCATGCGTGCATAGCTACTACACAACCACTCCATTTAGCCCTGCCAGTCCCCCACACAGGAGCTGGTAAATGGAGTTCTCAAACTCATTAATTATGCATGCAGTGGAGAGCCAATCAATGAGGGATATTTTGGTCAGGTGGATGAATCTTGATACCCAATGAAACACCAGATAAAGATCTCACCGTGTTTCATCTGAGATCAAACATGTTTTTCATCTGAGATCAAACACTTGCATTTTAATGAGGTTTTTATTCATAATACAACTCGTACATTGTTAAACATGCGAGAGAGTAAACATTAGTACAAGTTCGATAACTCTAAATTTTTACTCCCTAAATAATTGCAATTCAGCTCACCTTCGGTCGCTATTATCAAGGGGATTTAATGCGTCAGCGCCATTCCGTTCTTCAAGATAACGTCGGATACCACAAACCATTCCGTAAATAGTTTTCGCGGGATATCTCTCACCGGTCTTCTTAGCCACTTCCATAACAAATTTACTAAGCCAATAATTTAAGCTCAGCGCGTCCATTTCTTCGAGTCTTGTAGAGAGCGTCGAGACTTTATGCAAGTCATAATCCTTGAAAAGGCCTCCTGGATCTAAAACGGGCGCTTTAATCGTCCGAGCAAATTGCCATTCACTAAAACTCGACAGGGCCCATTTGTTCTTATACTTCGTTGATAGGGGGACAGCTTTCTCCACTAAGTCTTCTTCTTCGCATGACGTTCTCGGCTCTCGAAACCTTACAGCTTTCGGCGCACCTTCTTCAGAAATGGTCGGACGCCAACTGTGATCAACAACAAGTCCTCATGCATATAAACGTGTTTTTTCGGCAAAGCGCAAAAAAATTATCACTGAATAATTTATCATTGTTTGCTTTGAGAAACATGTCACTGCATAATTTCCTATTGTTTCATTTGAGAAGACATGTCAAAAACTCGGGATTTTTGCTTTCTTTTGTTCTTTTCTTTTCTTTTTCTATTTTGTTTGCAATTAGGCGCCGATTGAGAAGCTATATCAAAAACTCGTGCTTCGGGTTTCATCAGGGGTTCCAAACACCTCGAAACAATAAAAGCACTCGGCCGAAGCGGCCTCGTGCTTTCATCTGTTTCTCGGTGTTTGGAACCCCTGATGAAACCCTCGCACTCGTTGTTGATATATTACTTCAATCACGGTGGAAGTCTTTAGAATTCTTTACCTGACTAGTAAAATCAGCTGAATCTTTTGACATTTTTAAAACCAGACTCAAGCAATTTTTGCCATCGTAGTTCATTATTACTGTAATTAACTATTTTAATTACTCACTATAGCCGGGTTTTTATAATTACGGAAATGTTATAAGAATACGTAGTGTAGTAATTAGTATTAGATGTAATAGGTAAGATATACACGGCCTTCCTGAAAAGCAGCTTTTCAGTTACGCTTTTTAACCACTGAATGCAGCTACCGTGTTTAATAACAACAAGAGGCTTCAAGCAACCTATACTCATGCACATGCGTAAGAAAGTTTTATGATATATTTTAAACATGATAAGAAGATGTCTGACATGGAGAAGAGTTGCTCCTGTCATCCAATCATCGCTCCCGCAAACCACTTTGTTTACTATTGAATGTTTTGTAAATGAAGGCTGTACCACAATGAAGCCAGTGATTCTTCTTAGTGTTATATATACCTGACGTGAACATTAGTAATGTGAGAAGGGTTGTTGGAGACGCCGTCGTGACACTTCAGTAACGCTGTTTTACCGGAAGTGAGAGTAGCCGGAAGTCACTAAACAGGAAGTGTAGATGGCAAAGCTATGAACCGGAAGTGCACAATTTAAAATATGCGTGCATAAATTTGCATGCAAAATCGTGACACAAAAAATAATAATAATAATAATAATAACAAGAGGCTCCAAGCAGCCTATACTCATGCGCATGCGTAAGAAATTTTTATGATATATAAATTAAAATGATATATAAATTACAACCTCTGCACCCAATTTGACGGAATTTAACCGAAAAAAACGCGAGAAAATAAACTGTTTAATGACCGTTTAATTGGCTTTTTTAGTCATGATGACGTATTAAATACGTTTTCTTTGAGCGCGCACAGATTTCTGAAGCTTTCGTTATCAGTGCACGCGCGCGGTTATAAAACTATAGGGAGCCACCTATTAATAAAAAATATATAATGTAGCCCAGTCTTTTGAGGACTGTACCTGTAGAAAGGAGTATTTGATGTACTTTTATTACTCTTTTAGGTGTCGGCGGCAATTGCTTTGCTAATTCCTGCTACGTAATTGCCGAAAAGGGCGAGACATGGGACAAAAACCAACAAAGCTGTAAAAGCCAGGGAGGCGATCTAGTTTCCATGGAAACACCTGAGGAATGGGAGTACATCAATGGCGAGATTCAACAAATTACACTTCCGAAGGAAAACGAATGGCACATAGGTTTGGAAAAAGAGGGGGAATGGAAGTGGGTAAATGGAAAGCCGCTGACCATTGAAAAATGGCAAAGAGGTCAGCCGTCTGGAGATGGAAAAGTCGCTGTAATGTCCAAAGATTATCCGCCAGGAAGTAAAGGGCTCTTTAACGATCTTAACCCAGGTTATCCGAAACCTTATATTTGTGAAATACCCAAAGGCAAGTGGCTAAATAGGGACAGAGGATAAACATAGCTTACCTAATTTAAACAACGAATTTAAGTAACTTAACCCTCGGACGTACAAGGGAGAATACCATCCCCCTTAAGGGTTTTCTCCGATTTTTCCAATAGCATTTATTGTAAGCCAGTGCCGTCTTCAGAAGCTGTTCGTTTATCCTTAAAAAAAAATGGTAAAGTTTAGCGATAATCGGTTGCTATGGTAAGATATGGCGTCAAAAGAAACATAAGTTGAAGAAATGTTTGAATAAAAATGCGTATTTTTCAGCATTTTTCGATGAAAAAGAAAACACATAAAACACTACCAAACCAGCAAAATGTTAAATTATATCGCTTTTTTACAACTCTAGCAAGAAATATTTGCAATTTCCGCATTTTCCCGATGAATTTGAAATTTTAGCAAGCTCCAAAATGGCGCCAAGATGGCCATCTTGGCGGTCATTTTGGCTGACGTTACGGACCCCCAGCAGCAACACAACCTCATAATATTATCTTATCTTGTAGGCCACACGACAGGCTATCTATTAGAGGTAAAATGTTTCGCAAATTTTGTAACACCGCAAAAACCCAAGGGAGGGGTTGCAACCACCCCCCGGCTGTGTACCACGGTGGGAGTATAAGTTTGCGTGTACATCCGAGGGTTAATTGTTATTCTTTTTTTATCGGACTTTCATGAACAATTTCGCTAAGTGAGATTTATTGAGATTTACTCCTGGTTAATGATGTCGTTTCATGTCATTTAAATAATGTTCATTTTATTGTTCTTGGGGATGTTTGTGGGGATAGGGGCTTTGGAGCTTACTAAAATGTTCACCGGCCACGGGATACATTTCTTGCTACACAGGGATACCAGCTCAGCCTCAGCCATCGGGAAACCCAACGACTGCAGCAGGAGGTCAGCAAGGAGGTAGTCTTTCTGATTAATGCTTCTGTAACACTAAAACCATAAGCGTGCCTTTGGGAGCAATTCGCAAAGACAGAAGAATATTTAACAAAAAAACTGGCGACCTATCTCTTTACTAAATGTTGCTACGAAGATTGCTTTAAAAGCTTTTGCTCTCTTCTCCAGTTTATGGTCTATATCGAGAGCGATCCCGAAATCATGGAGGACGCTACTAAATCTATGCACTTTAAATAACCTTGATTATAGCTACACGAATTTAAATTTCACAAATTTTACCGTTAATGAAAATGATGTAGATATCAACATAAATGAGCTAACAAACAGAAGAGTACATCAGGATTCTCATACATCAAATACGCGTTCACCCAACAGCGAGAAGGAAATATGAAACTTTATATAGTCTAGTAGTGATTATAGTTTTTTACTAGAAAAATATCTAATACCACATAAAGTGACTTTAGACATAAAAACGGGTAACTTCTTCTTTTATAGACTTTGATGAACAATTTCTCTAAGTGACTACTCAAATTATGAGATTTACAGTGATAATAGTAAATGACCGGCCTGCACGGCTCACTGCGTGATGTTGTGTACATTTTTTATGAACGCTGCCATATATTTTTTCCCTAACGAGCTTGTCCTTAAGAGATTGTTCTCTTTTGTACGATATAATTGGCGGATTTTTGAATATGCTGTTCAGCAAAGGTTGATTTTGTAGTAAGTTCCAGTTTTGCATCAATATATTTTATTTTTTGGGTTACGCACCGATGGGTGGTATGTTGTAATAAAGGGCAATATTTGTTTACGCCTTTTTTTCTTTTGTTGTAGAGCTTACTGTCTTTTGGTGAAGTTGATTTTTGATAACGTTGTCTCGTAATTTTGTCTGGGTGGTATGTTGTAACTTTGTTACTTTGCCGTGCAGGCCTGTCATTTTATTATTATTAAGTTGTTGACTGGGCTTTGGCTAATAAGCTACCTCTTAACGAGAAAAAGACTAAGGTCCTTTTAATTAAAGGAAAGCGGCTAAAAAGCAAAATGAGCGATGTACCTAAAATTGATTGTAACGGCAGTTCGCTATCTAATGTTAAAAATGTTAAACTGTTAGGTCTTGAGATTGACGAAGAACTTTTCTCGACATGTGGACAATCTTTGTAAGAAAGTTTCCCAGCGCATTGGCGTGTTACGAAAAATTAAGAACTACCTACCACTTAAACAGAGGCTACTCTTTTATAATGCTACGATAAGACCAGTTATAAACTACGTAAGTGTTATTTGGACCGGTTGTTGTGATAAAGAAAGCCTAGGAAGAGTTCTTAAACTCCAAAACCGAGCAGCAAGAATGATCTTAGATGCCCACCCTCAGGAACCATCAGTTCCATTATTTAATCGCCTGAAATAGTTGCCGTTGACGGGGTGAAGTGCCCTCGTATCTAAATGAGCTACTTAAGTTGAATAGTAATTTCCACACTAGACGAACCAGATACTCAAATTATAACTTAAGATGTCCTCGCTTTAAAAGTCAGACTGAAGGAGGAAAAACGTTTACCACCACCTGTTGTCAATTATGGAATGCTTTTAAGCAGGCAATGTGGAATGAACTTTTTAATCAGCAACAGCTTCTTAATCATTTTATTGTTTAAATGTTAGTTTTTAGATTTCTTATTCTTAGAATGTAAAGTAATTAGTTTAAGTTTTATTGTCTATTCAAGTTCGACCTTTTTAGTTCTATTTTTATCAATTATATATAAATTCGTAAATTTTTATTGTTTTGTAAATTAGAGTAGTTTTATAGAGGGCCACAAGTTTATTAGCTTTGCTATTTAGTGCAACCCTCTTTAAATAAAGACTTTACTTACTTACTTACTTACTTACTTACTTACTTACTTACTTACTTACTTACTTACTTACTATTATCATTCCTAGTTGCTAATGCCGTTTCATGTCATTTGAATAATGTTCATTTGATTGTTTCTGAGGTTGTTTGTGAGGAAAGGGGCTTTGGATGTTATTAAAATATTGCCATGGTATACATTTCTTGCTACATAGGGATAACAACTCAGCCTTCACCCACGGTGTCAACATCGGGAAACCCAACGACTGCAGCAGGGGGCCAGCAAGGAGGTAGTCTTTCTGATTTAAAGTTTTTTCGATGCTCACACCATAAGCGTGCCTTTGGGAGCAATTAATAGGTCGCATTATTTTACATTTTTTTTTTTAAATTGCAGAGGTTTTGATATTTACGTTAGGTATAAGGAGAAAATTAGTACAATATTGGGCCTCCTCTGTTTGAATCTTTGAAAAGCAAATGGCTTCAAAACAAATTGGCGAGTGTGATTTGGAAAAACCAATCACTCTTGAGCAAGGATAAGATATACAGTTGCCTATTGTTTCAATAAAACAAAGAACTGTACAAGTTAAACTGGAATATTGCTCTGACACCGAAATCAGTAAGAATATTGGCAAGGGATTGCAGATGTACTTTTTATCAAATCCTTCGGCCAGCCCCCTAACCCTCAAAAAATAAGCTAATCTTTGCGCCTGCTAATGAGCTATTTTTTTTTTCAAAATAGCTCATTATTGTAACCAACGGTTACAATATTTGCAACATTTTATTACCTATTTATCCTGGGCCTGGGCCTGGCCTAGGGGTGCACATGGTTTAAACTATGAGAATGAAACGTAGAGTGTATATGGTCCATTTTGGATCCCCCATCTTGGATTTCTGCATTTCTCTGTCGGGAATCGCTAGTTACCGCAACACGAGTCACTCCTTTCGTCTCATCAAACAAAATCTCTCTCTTCTGGCACTCCCTTTCCGATTAAAAAGTTTTCGCCAGGTTGCAACATTATAATTGATGTCACGCGCATATATCTGACATCTCCAAAACCTTGAAAAAATGCAAATTGACCCAAAAGTAATCAAAACTGATATAAACTGATGGTATAAAAATGTAAAAGGTATGACGACAAAGTTACGTAATTTTCATTAAAAGAAAGAAATAAAATGGCAATTGTGAAAAACATGAACAACATGTTGTGAAGAATATAATTAAAGCTATGATTTTCTATGACATAACTTCATGAGCATTAAGCTATGATAATGAAACCTAGAAGATATATGGCACGTCCAAAACTGTCTCCTATGGGCGATGAAGTCATATGGCATGGAAATGATGTAATTGGTTCTACACAGCCGCCATCTTGGAACCAAGTTGACTCAATAGAGAAACGTTAAATGGCATAAAAATGCAAAACTTATAATGACAAACGACAAAATTTCAAAAAACACGGCTGTCAAAATCCTGTTGCCATGGAAACATCATGTCATCAATAAAATATCATATTAAATTGTTGCCAGATAAATTGTAGGAAACGTAACAAAAAGGTTTTAACGTTATAAGACAGATAACATTTGTGCTATCCCCTCCCCCATCCGAGCTAAATATGTTTAATAGCGAGACATGTCTAACGTAACTTAAATCAAGTAGTCTAAAAGTTTTATTTTATTAACCTTTCTAAAACGATAACTTAAAAGTATTAGAATAGAACATATTGGCATTGACAAGACTCAAATATACCCTTAACTTCCAGTTATGACAGAATTTGAGAAGGATTGCTTAAATGCTCATAATGAATATCGTGCCAAGCATGGAAATCCACCAATGAAATGGAACAACCAACTAAAAGAGGACGCACAGGCATGGGCCAATGTTCTCGCTCAAAAGGGTGAGTGATATTTCTTTGATTTGTTTAAAAAATTCTTACATCAACTTTTCACTTTATTCTAGATCAGTTTGAATAAATGTTTGAAATAGTTTTTGATCGGCTGGGACCTTAGGAGTGTTCAAGGATCGATATCGATATCGCAATTAACCCTCGGACGTACACACAAACTTATACCCCCCCCCCCCCCCCCCCCCCCCCCCCCCCCCCTTCGGCTTTTGCGATGTTGCAATATTTCGGAAATATTTTACATCTAATAGATAGCCTGCGATATGTAATACGTAATACGTAATTTTCCGACCTTATGCCGATTACATAAAATATTAGCCTGCGGGGAGGGGGGAAGGGGGAGGGGGCGTGAAAAAGGAAAGGGGCAGAAGGGAAGGAACGCCTGCTATAAGAACCGGGCTTTTCGCATTACGCCCACCGATTTCCTTGTAATCGAATTACGTCAACTGTCAATACGTTCACCAATCAGAAACTGGCACGCGCTTTTACGCATGGAATTAGCCAATGAGAATTTGCGGCCGCCAGCGTCCGCAGAAGTGAACAAATGGGGGTCTTTATTGCAGGGGTCCTTTCCCTCTCTCCCCAGTTCCCTTCTCCCCGGCGCCTGCTACGCAGGCTAATAAAATATCTGTGATATATTTAGAGTATATATGCGTTCAATCTCTCCTTTTCTTCTTGTCCTGTGTTTCAGTGTTCAAAAAGCTTTTACATCAACTTTTCAATTTACACCGTTTATATAATTTATTTTGATAAACATTTTATAAGGAAAATAAACGATGAAAACGTTACATGACGTTTCGATCGATGACTTTATGTCATCATTGTCGAATGTGTAAAAATTAACATAAGTGGCATATGCTAAATGCGATCTCTGTCGTACTATTTAATGTAATCTAATTGTGTTACCAGCACTAGCACTAATAGGACGTATCCCATTACGCAGTTTCTTAGTTGTAAATCTAAAAATGTCATCTACTTAGTTACATGCACGAAATGTAGCGTTCAATGTGTTCGTTCAACTAGCAACGAGTTTAAAATAAGTCATTTCCTAACCATAAGTCCGCTATGACAACCAAGAAACGTACTTGTGAAGTCGCTATTCATTTTAACAAAGAAGCTCATGTCTTTATATTTGATTTTGAATTTTTAATAATTGAACAAATATGTAATTCCAGTGTTAACAACAATCTTGATGAGCACTTACTTACAAGTAAGGCTTTTTGTTGAACAAAAGGTGTGAGTTTAATTCCAGGAATATAATTCGCTACAATTAACACCGCTTTGCTGCTATTTGTTATTTTTATAGCTGGTAGTTTACTCTTACGTAATTATTTTGTAATCGCGTTCGAAGAACGCAATTCTAATTTCGTGTTGGTTGTCCTGTGGTTTATGTGCAGTAAAATTTGAGATTTTTTGGTAGACGGTCTTCCAAATGGCCGCCCCTATTGGTTTTTTTCAGGGGCTCATTTTCGCCGGAAATTAAATCGAACGCGTCTCCATAATCTGTGATTATTTTATGTAATATTGTACATTTTCCTTTGTTCAATTTTTTTTCCATCATTTTGTAACATATTTAAGGCCATTTTACTCCATGTAAATTTTTATTCCAAGAATTTTTAATTTTTAAGTGTCGGGGAAGCACGAACGGGCGAAACGTTTACTGCATTAAAGACCTCTACGAGAAAAGTTCGCTTCTTCTGTTTATTCGACTTATTATCGCTTTAAGCAGAAGCGTCGCATATCCGTCTGGATCCTTTTCTCAAGTGGAATCATCGTTGGCTATCCGACATCGTTCACACAACGATATATATGTATCTATACACCTAATTGCAATAACGTTGTCATAGAAACATGACAAACGAAAAATGAAAAAAGCCGAATAGGAATAAATTAGCTTAATCATCATAGCGACACGCGGTTACACCTTTCAACTTTTACCTAGGTAATTTCAAAATAACAATAGGCGCGGCACGATTAAGCATGCAGCGGATATTGTTAATATAAATTAAGCGTGCAGCGGCTATTGTTATTTAAAATTTACCTATGTGAAAGTTGAAATCATATGGTAACCGTCCATGTTGGAAATATGTTGCTACCCGGTTGATGTCATTCTCCGAGAACACCTGTTACATGTGCACAGTTGCACTACGAAAAAGGAAAAGTGCAAAAACCTGTTCTTAAACATAGTTCTTGTCATGCTTTGAGAATTGTTAAAATCCAACGAGAATTTACTTTGTATGTCTAATTAATTGCTATTGTTTTTTTTTTCGTTTTTACATTTTTTTTTATTTTTCTATGCCTGACAACGTAACGTTATTGCAATTACGATAGGTGTATATATCACTTATTAATATGTTAATTTCTACACATTCGACAATGATGACATGGAGTCTTTAAAACGTCATGTTACTTTTTTATCATTTATTTTCCTTATAAAATGAATCATTTATGTTTGCATTTCTAGTTTTTGATCGGCTGAGACCAAAGGTATTATCAAGGATAGCAACGAACTTATTCACATCAGTTTATGCGGAGGCGTAAAATTCGTTATGTCAGTACTTACCATGTATTGCACTGCAGCCGTTATCAACTTAACGTACGGTACTTCAACGGAGAATGTTAAGGGAGTCGATGTCAACGAATATGCCAACATTCTGCCAAAAATAACTGTCAGTAAAATAAAGGTAGTGATTGATATCGCGGTACACGATAAATTAATGTAACAATGATCACAATTGCAAAGTTGGAACAATGTTCGACCTTGCCCCATTGCATAAAACAACTGTGATATAATTGCAGGTTTTATGCGTCCGATCTCTGGTTGCCAAAGCATTTTATTGTGCTCTCTCGGTGTTTATTACACTCGTTAATCAGCGTTCTACAAAGAGCGTGGGAAAACGTTATCTTGGGGAAGCATGTTCAAACTAAAATGGCCAAAAAATAATGCCTATTGAGGCCACACAGATGCTCTTATATGGCCCAAATAAGGCTTTGACAGCTCCCTTCCCTCCCAAGCCACGGGTGCGCTAGCCCAGACTAGATTACAACTTCTGGCTCCTGTAAATATATTTTTGTACAATTAAAGTCGAACCTCAGCCACCTTCGGACAGACCTTTCTGACCATTGTAGAGAAGTGGCCGTTATGGGGCGGTTATCAATTAGTCGAGGTTACTAGTGAATAAATGAGAAGTCGGGAAAAAAAAACTGGCCGTTGTAGAGAGGTAGCCGTTATGGGGAGATGGCCGCGTTAGAAGAGGTTCTACTCTATGTCCTAATTCCGAGGCAAGAACGACACTACCATATATGTACTCATTATATATTCATCACATATTTATACACTACCTTCAGTTGCCGTTGTGCTTGCTAACCACGGTATTAAATGCGTGTTTTTTAGATGTGATGCCTGCAGACCATGACCCAGACAATAAAGAACACGGCGAAAACCTTGCATATTTCTCCATGTCAATACCAACAAAACCTTGCCAGGGACCGAAGACATCTTCTTGTACACAGTGTCGTGAAATGATCAAGGATTGGTACGACGAGATAAGCGACTACGATTTCAATACCAATCAAGGCAAACCAGGAGCAGTCACCACACATTTCACCCAAGTTGTTTGGAAAGAGAGTACAGAGCTTGGAATGGCAATTGCTATGGGCGCCAAAAATTTCTTTACAGTTGCACGTTATAATCCAAAAGGAAATTTTGGTTTTCCGGAGGATTACAAAAAGAATGTACCTCCACTCTTGTAGAGATGAATATAAATCAATGGAAAACATACTTAAGGGACAGTTCAGTTCAGTTGATTCTTTGATTCTCTTCTTCCCGCCCCCTGGAGAGAGAGAAACCTGGTCAGGTCTGGTTGTGTTAGACAATTGGAATCCTAAGGAGCGGTCGACATTAATGGTTTCAATTACTTCATTTGCAACTCGGTCAAATGTTTAATACTTTACTTAACTCAGCCTCCGAAGTAAAACTTGAAAAAATCCGATCAAGAAAACAATAGAATTGTGTTGGTGGTGGAGGAAACAATAGAATTATGTCAGTGCGGGAGGAGGAAACAATAATTAGAATTGTGGTGGTGGAGGAGGAGGAAACACTGAATACAATTGTGTTGGTGGTGATGGAGGAACAATTTTATTGCTTCCATCTCCATCACCACCAACACAATTCTATTCAGTGGATTGGATTGGGTGGATTTTATATTGCAACAATGAAAAATTTTATATACTTTGGCATATATCAATAGCAACACCTATAAAAAATCCTGAATCTGCCCTTGCTACTGTTTCCTTTTCCACCACTAGCACAATTCTATTGTTTCCTCCACCACCGACACAATTCTATTCTATTGAAATGCTCGACATTAAGCGACAGACCTATGCGGTAAATAAATATTGTTTTTCCTCCACCACCAACATATTCTATTGTTTCCTCCTCGACCACCAGGAAACAATAGAATTGTGAAGAATGCAATAAAATGGTGGTATTTATTTGTCGAACTGCACTAAATACTATCCAAATAACTCTAGAAATGAGTAGAAATTAACAGCGCTATTTGTATAGTCAGTTAATTATTTCTATAGTAAATAACCAATTTGGCAGATCGGCTGACATGTTCACTGTTGACCGTAGCATGAGCAGCAAGCAAGTACAGGCAAAAACAAAACAACATGAATGACATTTTCCTTCTTCGTTGTGACCAAGAATAACAAACAAAGGTGAAAATAGCGAAGAAAGTGATGCATGTATTTCGACACCTGACAAAGACGCTCTAAATAATGCTCAGAAAGAAGCCGTCTTTGAGAAAAACAAAAACATTCCAATTAACACGGCTAAGAAGACAAAAAATGACGCAAATATCTGGAAAAAATGGTACATCTTCATCGTCGAAGCAAGGGAAATGCAAAATATTCCACCGAGTGAGTTAGCTGTGTTTCTTTGTCACTTTTTTTAAACGTAAAAATTAAAGCAAGACGACACCGAGTTCGAGCCAGGTACGCTCGCGTCCTTCCAGCGAAGCTTGGCAGCTATTTGCGTCATCTCAGAATGAAGTACTGTCTTTTTACGTCAAAGAGTTTGCAAAGTCTAGAGCCGACATCTCTCGAATCCAAACGAAAACAGCCACGTCAACAAGGTTAAAAAACAAAGCGCTTGGGCCAAACGAAGACGAAATTCTCTGTTGTCGAATTGCCCATAATACACTTTGTTTGCCCCCCAGATTTTGCATAAACTATTGTTTGTAAATGCTCTTGGGAGGACTGCATATTCCCAAGAGCATTTCAATACAATAGTTTATGCAAAATTTGGGGGGCAAACAAAGTGTAAGGGCCTCTTCATATGAGCCCGGTTGACCGGGATGGCCCGGTTTCCGAGATCTCGCCTTACCTTTAAATCCTTTGTAAAATTTTTTATGTGTTCATATGTGAGGGCGGGCTGTCTCGGTTTTTCCAACCGGGATCTCGGTAAGCGGGCTGGAAAATTTTGCCATATGAACACTTCATCCCGGTTACCGGGACGAATTCTTCGCAACAGCGCATGCGTTACATGGTCGATGACGTAGCAGCACGGTTGGTAAACATGGCGGGAAGTGAGGAATGTTCTTCTCTCTCGATTCCTAGGAAGTTCCGTTGGCAAACAGAGATGGTCAGCCAATTGATCGACTGTTTACTTAACTACAAGTCTAAAATGGCGTACAGAAGCCTTGTTTCGACGCGGACAAGCAAATTCAATACCAGGAATTGTGAGTGGAGATGGCGAAGCTTAATCTCGGAAACCGAGCTGAATTTTCTCATATGAACCCAAGGCGAAATCCGTCCCGGTACGCGGGCCAGCCCGGTCAACCGGGCTCATATGAAGAGGCCCTAATATGGGCAATTCGGAAATAGAGAATTAAGAAAAAAATCAAACAGTAAGCAAGGCTGATACTACGTAGAACATTTTAACGCGACAACGACATGATAGAGCCACAACCGCTGGCTAAAATGCAACCGTGGACAGCTGTTTTGGCCTGGTTGGGTCTTGTGAGCACGGTGCAGGGTGAGCACGGTGCAGCAGCAAAAAGATAGAAGAGCCAGCGCGAACGCCAATTCTCTACTAAATCCCACGTGGTGATGACCACAGATTAGCATTTTCGTTCGCAGTCCTTTGCTTCATATTTACTTGTTGTATTTTGTGACCGTAGATCTTTTCAGATTCGATATGCTGTTTATTATTTTTTACATGGTATTGGCCATGTATTCGCCTGGGGATGGTTCTGTCTATCCTTACTTTCTTTATCGCGATAACGACATGATATTTCAAATTCTTTGCCTATGACTCATAGTCACGCGCCGCTGTGACATGGGACAATTGGCAAACGCTTAAATTCAAGCTCATCTGTGGTCATCATCACGTGCGATTTGGTAGAGAATTAGCGTTCGCGCTAGTTCTTCTGTCGTTTTTGCTGCTACACCATGCTCACGAGACCCAACCAGGTCGAAACAGCTGTCAACGGTTGCATTTTGGCTTTCAGTTTGGGCTCTATCATGTCGTTGTCGCGTTAAATGGTCTACGTGGTATCAGCCCTGCTTACTGTTTGATTTTATCTCTATTTTTGGCTGACTAGATCTCTCCAGATCCTAAGTACACCAGCAGCATTTTTGTTCGCGGTCCTTTGCTTCTCATTTACTTGAAATGGAAAAGCTTCTGGTCGGAAAAGAAATTCGGTGGTCATTGTCCAGAAGCTCTCATGAGTACAGTTTGGCTGAACAACACCTTGCATTTCGGGTGGAGAGTGAGAAGTTAACCCTCGGACGTACATGCAAACTTATACCCCCACCGTGGTACCGGAAAGGGGGGGTGGGGGGTGTTGCATCTTCCCCTTGGGTTTTGCGGTGTTACAATATTTCGAAAATATTTTACATCTAATAGATAGCCTGTGATGTGCTATACAAGATAACGTGAATATTATGGGTTGTAGCGCTGCTGGGGGTCCTTGACGTCATCCAAAATGGCCGACAATATGGCCGCCATCTTGGATTTTACTAAAAATTCAACTGTATCGGAAAAATGCGGAAATTGCAAATATTTTTTTGAACACTTTGGAAATATCTGCAAGGGCCAACGGACAATGCAAAAGTGTCGGATCCTGGTGGATCTATAGTCAGCAAATTTGATATAAATACGAAGGAACTAATTAAGCAAGGCGGACTGTACAACTGGGATTATAATTACATTCAGCCCAATATTTCGTCAGGCACAGCCTGACTTCTTCAGGGAATAAAACGACTACAAGAAAAACGTTACAATATAAATCTCCAAGAAACGAAAGGATATAAGATTACAATGGAAAGACGTTACATTTCAAAAATATAAGATGAAATGTACAATTCAAATTTTAAAGAAACAAAAGACTATAAGATAAAACTAATGAAAGAAGATATGTAAAATATATAAATGCGAAGTTTACATTTCTTCACGCTTGTTGATACCTTTGGATTTAAGGGTTTGACCCCTTTCGATAAGATATGCTTCTCGATTTATATTGTAACGTTTTTCTTGTAGAGATTTTATTCCCTGAAGAAGTCAGGCCTTGCCTGACGAAATATTGGACAGAATATAGTTATTATCCCAGTTGTACAGTCAGCCTTGCTTAATTAGTTCCTTCGTAAATATTTTTTTTGCTAGAGTTGCAAAATATGATATAATTAAACATTTTGCTGTTTTTGGTAGCATTTTACATGTATATGTTTTTCACCGAAAAAAATGAAAAACGCGCATTTTTACTAAAAAATGGCTTGACCTCGTGCTACTTATGACGTCATATCTTGTTACCTTAGCAACCAGTTGTCGCTAAACTTTATCAAAATGTGTCAAACGGACACAACGCAGAGAATCATGTATTTTTTATTATTTCTTGAATACTATTAAAATCATGAACGTTTTGGACTCACCATGGATAGGCGTTTCAAATTAATAAAAACAACAACGGTGTTTGAATCAGCACCCTACCCCAATCCACAATCCACTAGTTTTCACTTTGATATATAATAAAAGTAAAACATAGCTGTAATCTTCCTTACTCACAGACAATTGTGTATGTCCAAGTACTATTCATCCCTATCAAACCTTGTCTAACCTCACTTCCCTTAATCTGTCTATGTTAGTCTCCATTTGTTCAGTTACTCTTGTTTTTCTACTTAGTTTTATTCTGTAGATGTTGTTGTTGTCGTTTTTCGTTGTTGAAACAAATGTTATGATGATAATGTGATCCAAGTGATATCTATTGCATTTCTCTACTCCGTTTCAGTTGCCATAAGGGGACTTTAGATCGGACTACGAGTACAAGATTGAGTACGAGTACGAGTATGACTTTTAAAACCTAGTTCGCGTGCTCTAAATAACCATTTATCACACAAATTTTATACCTAGAGTCTCCTTATCTTCTGGTCTGCAACAAGAAGGACCGGCAGCTCTGGGGAAATGACTGCTTTATATTCAAAAGTCGTACTCGTACTCAATCTCGTACTCGTACTCAAATCTAAAGCTCTCTATATTGCGATTGACAAACCGGCCAAAAAAGTACGTCTTCGTGCTCTAACCAAAAGATCACTCCCTCACTCCCTCCCTACCTCCCTCCCTCCCAAACCACAACCCAAATCAGCACCCACACTACTTCACGCTATTCACTAACAAAGTTCATTGCAAAGCACCTTGGTTACTAGTTTAAAAATATAAACTTGCAGTGTAATGTAATCTCTCCTAAACAGCAACAACAACAACAACAACAGTGGTTAACGCTACTTGATGCGTTGGTGGAGATGGCGACTGATATAACCAATATGCTCTGTATCGCACAAACGACATTCGAAGCTATATTCACAAAGGGTTGCTTTGTATCCTGTAATATGACTTTGTCTCCAATTTTTTGACCCGTGTATACTGGTTGCAAGTTGGTTCCGAGTTTCTTGCCAGGTCATTTAGTTGTCTTCTCTCAGCATCTACTGACTTCTGATCCTTGAATAACAATACGATCCGGACGGTTTCGCCCCCCTTGCAAATTAATAATATTATTCGTGACTGGATAGTGCTCATGTGACATCACTGAATATAACATGTTTGAGTCGATTAGGCTGCTTGGGTACTTTTGGTTTTGAAAATGGAATTTCTGGCGTTTGAGTGGCTACGAATTAGCCTGAATTGTAATATTTCTGCGGCACGAGAGCAACAGGGCCTGGGTCCTGTTAGATGATGGTGCATCATGGGTAGTACTGTGGGATATATAAGCTTTGTATAGCACGTGGTGGATCATTCTAGGCCGACACCACTTCTCACTCACTTTATCAATGATTTTGTTATTAAATGAAAGAAAGAATAGGAACTGCAACTTAGAGCATTAATTTAGAGCCTCGTAGGATGGGCCGTTTTGGTGCTTGGGCCTTGGTTCCTACTCAGATTTCCTGTAATTTTTTCCCCAAGGGGTTTTTTAAGGCAGGTTTTTTCTGGCCTCCGTCTAACCACAGTGGTTTTGTGCGTGGTTGCTCAGCTCCGTTAAGTGTTTTACTGTGATGGCGATTATTGGATAACGTAGTTATAGATAGTTATTGTATACTGTATATTGTGTACTAAGGCTCAGTGTAGCACTATTTGCTGTAAATAGTCCCGGTGCTCGGCCGAAACCTGCAAAATAAACCTATTGGTATATAATTACAGTCTGTTGTGTAGTGAAGCCGAAATCATATATTTAAGTGCTCACATTCATTTGTGCATGAACAGTTCCCACGATGACGAGAGACGGTTATCCCGATTTAGCATGGTCTTGAAGGAGCGATCCCTTGTACCTGTGATCTAGGTGTCTTTGGTTGTGAAGAAGGAGGCTCATATTTTTGGTTTATGGTACACCATTGTTGTCAGTGTCAGATGACAGCCTCTTTTGCAAATTTCCATCCTCATAAATGGCAGCCGGATGATAGCTATTCAGTGGCTAGTATGTCTTCTATCGAACGCAGAAACACATCAGCCATCAAGGGTCCTGGGGGAGAACGCATAGCAGCATCATTCTTCACGGGTAGATATCGTCGTTTTCTTCCATGATTAGTAAAATTGGAAACCCACTGCTGTTAGATAAACTTATTAAACAGTAAACATGACATTTGTGACGTGTCACTGGACTCAAATACCACGCACTTTGCAATCACGCGTGTCCCATTCTTATCGCCCATTCGCGGCGCTTGATAGATCCAAAATCCCATAGGGGATCATTAGGAACCAATCAGCAAAACATCCAGAAATCTGGATGTTTTCGTATACGCGGGATTGTTATTGGCTTGGCGCTATCAAAGGAATCGCGCCCTTGCTCAGAGGCTTTACTCGCGGCGAAAATAGACTGAGACATAAGAGGCGTGTAATATGAGAGAGATGAGAGCGCGCGAAAAGCCTCCGGTACCCAGGGTAGGTCTTTTGTGGCATTCAAATAAAATCGGCTCTTATTATTGCGAAGTTCTCAAAAGAGAGGCCCGCTGTGAATTTAAGCTAGATATATAGAATCAATAGTGGTTTCGCTTAAAACGAAAACTGAGTTATAAGAAACGATACGAAAAGCTTTTACGACTTCATATCACTAACGGATATCACAGAAACGTATGGCGGTATTCTTGTGTTTATATCCTGCTTGTCGGTTTCAGGGCATTTCAGGACCGTTATACGAAATTAGTTGAACCACACGGTTCATAGTTCTTGTTATAAGAAATTAGTTTAACCACACACACGAATCGTGACGAGCCGCGTTTTTGTGGACAAAACTTCCCTCAGTCGGGGATAGGGATTCGTTGGTGTCTTTCTTGTTTGTTGAAAATCTTACCCGCCTCTCCCCGGCTAAGGCAATTTTGTCGTCAAAACGCATGTGTGCCAAAACGCGTGTGTAGTTTATTCGCATGACAGGAAAATAAATTTTTGGAGGGTTTTTCAAGCCTTTGAAATAAGAATCCAAGAAACAGAGCAGAAGAAGGTCAAATATTCAAGAATACACCAGTGAAATTTTATATATATAACTACCAGTGGTAAAACTGAAGACTTCATCTGCTATAAAAGTGCTCGATGGTAGAACCAGAGCTGTGAATAAAGATGAATTGCTGGAGTCGGACTAGTTCAAAAACATATATATATATATATATATATATATATATATATATATATATATATATATATATTACACTTTCGGGAGCAAACGAATGGTACATAGGTTTGAAAAACGATGGGAGCTGGAAGTGGGTAAGTGGAAAGCCACTGACCATTAAAAAATGGCAAAGCGGTCAGCCATCTAAAGACGGAAACGTCGCTGTGATGTCCAAAGATTATCCGGCAGGAACTCAAGGGCTTTTTAACGATCTTGACACACATTATGTGAAAGCTTATATTTGTGAAATACCCAAAGGTAAGTATCTAAAACTTAAGCCACAGAGGATTAGCAGAGTTTATTCTTATCGAAGGACAAGCAAAAACAAACTATAAAAACCGACGTTTCGGAGTGGAAATGTGTCATCTATAGTTTTCAATGTGTTAACCTGTGCGATGCTGGTTATGTGGGTTATAAGCGCGGACACTTACACGAACGTGTAGAAGGACACTTATAACAATCTTCCTCCATATATACATACATGCACGGAAAGGTCACTGGAGACCTACTGAGTCAGTTTTGTATTCTTATTGATTGTTTGTTGCGAATCAGAAATATTTTTTGCTACAGTATTTGTGTAACTCAACTTTCGCATTTTTTATTGCGCTATGTTAGCGGACGCCGCTTCTAATACTCGCAGATTATTTTATATTGAAGTTACATTGACAATGGCGTCATGTCTCCGAAAAGTCGTTTTTCATCGTATGGTTTTGCTTATCTTTGCATTACCAAACTGTTATTGATTATCCTAATTGAAATAAATTTATAGTGAGTAACCTAATTATCGTTTCCTATAATGGTTTTGATGAAAACTTTGTTAAGTGACTGCTTAAATTATGAGATCGTTTTTTGTCATTTGAAAAACCTTCCTTTTGTTTTTACTTCCGGTTAATTGGCAGTCCTCTAAATTACAAAGGAACTAGATAATGATTTAAAGTATTACTTCCACCAGACCTAGATACAAGGCATCGGCCGACCAAACGATGTTCAGTCAGGAAAAGAAGGACGTAATCTAACAAACACGAGGAAGAGAGTTTCGTCAGGATATCCAAACACAAAAAAGTGGGTTGAATAAACTAGTCACATTAAGGCGCAGCCGAATTCTTTTTAATTTAATTCGAGTTGTTTGGATATCTGATGATACACATTTTCAAGTGTTTCATATAGCTTCTCAAACTGATCCGCGTATTTAAAAATACGAAAGAAGCGAAGAAATCAAACTGCCAAAATCTATGCTTATAAAGACAGGGTCTCCAAACCACCGTTACGCTTAGGATTTTCCTTGCTTGAACTTGACGATTATTAATGAGTTTGAGAAAACTTTATTTCCTAACTTATTTCCTGAACTTTATTACAGTCAAACCTCTCTACAACGGCCACATTCGGACAAACCTTTCTGGCCGTTGTAGAGAGGTGGACGTTATGGGGAGGTTATCAATTAGAGCATTTAAGTGAGTGAATGAGAAGGCGGGACAAGAAAACATGGCCGTTCTAGAGAGGTGGTCGTTATGGGGAGGTTATCAATAAGAGGATTTAAGTGAGTGAATGAGAAGGCGGGACAAGAAAACATGGCCGTTCTAGAGAGGTGGTCGTTATGGGGAGGTTATTAATTAGAGCATTTGAGTGAGTGAATGAGAAGGCGGGACAAGAAAACATGGCCGTTGTAGAGAGGTGGCCGTTATGGGGAGGTTATCAATTGGAGCATTTGAGTGAGTGAATGAGAAGGCGGGACAAGAAAACATGGCCGTTCTAGAGAGGTGGCCGTTATGGAGAGGTTATTAATTAGAGCATTTGAGTGAGTGAATGAGAAGGCGGGACAAGAAAACGTGGCTGTTGTAGAGAGGTGGCCGTTATGGGGAGGTGGCCGTTAGTAGAGGTTCTACTGTATTACTAAACATGGCTTTCCGAAAAACAAAAAGCAGTACTTGTAGGACCCAGACCGTAGCGTCTCGTTGAACCCAGAAAGAAATTATGCATTATTTTTTTGGCTACGTGTCCTAGTAGTTTCCAGTGTTTTTCGGGTGCAAGCCAGACAGACGTCCGAACATCGGGACATCACTGCGCTTTGAAATTAATCGGATGACAGACGTCATCGCTTAAAAAGCTACGACGCCCGACAGGAGTCAAATAAACCGCCGTGTGACCCTTGATTCAGAGAAAAGTCCTGTGTATATATGTCATATATGCATCATCATTTAAATTAAAAGTATGTACTGACACATTAAAAGTATGTACTGACACATTGTTTTGTCAAACCAAGAGCAAATTCAACCGTATTTTAATTCGTTGACCAAATTCAAATCATTTAGATAGGAAAACTTTCTTTGCATGGTAGAATTTTAAATAAGACGCGTTGTTGCTTCAAAGCGATGAAAAGAGAGAAGGCAGACCTTCTGGCTGCAAATATCGTAAGCTTACATGTACATTCTTGGTTTGCACATGACGTCATAAAAATTCAAAAATCTAAACTTAACATCCTACAAAGCTGTTTCTAACATGGTATGTAGATACGAATTAAGTCCGAGTTGTGGAGGTTTCAAATGTGACGACAATTCGCTACGCTATTTCAAATAAGCCGTGAAAATAAACAAATTTGAACCAGTTGATCATGAAAGTTATGTTTGCATTATAGATGCATATAAGCCGATATAATGTAATTTATAGTGAATCCAACATTTTGTGATGAGATTTTTTGCGTAATTATGACTTTGAGGTTTTGGCCGCCATGTAAGTGTACCAGAGTGGTAAACCAAGATGGCCGTTCTCTGATACATTTTTACTGAAAATGTCTAATACTCGTTCTCCTATAACTCTTGAACAAAATGCTATGGCGCCTCACAATTTGGTTAAGATGTGTAGTTTTAAACTCTCTACAATTTATAGGCATTTTGGAATCGAAATCGGTTTTTTTATGCTTCTGAATTGTGATATGAGATGATATGACATAAGTGCAAGCCAAAAATAAGTAAAAACGTCTGGCCGCTATAAATTTTTTGGTGAAGAATCTTTTATTTTAAACGTTTCATATCAGATGAGTTAGTTCATTGGAGCCTTAGATCTAATTTATAGTGACAGGTATTCAAACAGCTCTATTTATTATAATAAACTTCGTTAACCCTATTCAGACTGGGGGGGGGGGGGGGCTTTTCGAACCCCCCCTCCAGTAAAATTGTGATAACTCTTACACCGAAATAGCTATGAGGCTGAAATTTTCTGACTTTTCCTAGAATTTATCTAGGGACATTTTGGTATCCATGTCATGTCAGTGTGGTTAACCATGTTGCCATGGCAACCGGTTTTTGACACATAGGTTTTCAAAATATTAAAATATGGTGAATTTTTTATTTTAAGATCTTGTTCTTTGACTTATAGTGCATTTTCTTGTTAGAATAGTTTTTTCTTGGGACTAGTTCTTGGAAGACATCAATAATTTTTAACATCAAATATTTGGGGGGAGGGGTAGGTAAATTTTTGCTCTCTTTTACTTACTGAGACAAACATTTTGTACTATTTATTAAATAACGCTTCTAAGTTCATTGTTTGGATAATAGACATTAGTTTGATACGTGTTTTATACATTCTGATCCTTTTCTCTTTTAGATATTTTTTAAATTTTAATTTAAACAAAAAAAAGAAAATCCAAGATGGCGGATCCAAGATGGCGGACAATAATTTCAAAATTATAGTTTTATCGCTTTTTATTGCCTTTTCTCGCTTTACAAGTGTATCCTTGTTTGTATTTATTATGTTTTAATATTAAATAGATGATTTTACAGTTTATATTTGATATTTTAAGTATCTGGATGGAAAAATATCAAAGAAACGTCGGAAAACAAAAAATGACGTCATTGTGACGTCATAATTGAGTGTGGCAGGTCAAAACGGGGTGTGAGGTTTCCTTGTATGGAGGTAAACATCGTGTGAAAATTTCATGGTCCTAGCCTTACTGGTTCCTTACTGGTCACAGATTGCCTAAAAAAGCCCAGTCTGAATAGGGTTAATACAAGACGATAAAAATAGGAGAGAGCTTATTGATAATATATATAGTTAGGCTTGGCCTAACAGCGTTGCCCTCTGAAGACCCTCTGAACAAGCTTAACTAAGATGAAACTTAACTTATGTGAAAGGTCGGAATTAAGATTGACGACCGGGCTATTTTTCAATTTTAGCAATTCTCAAAAACAGCAAGCTTGAGCTTGTTACCCGACCGTCTGCACAGTACATTTAGACCGTACAAAAGTTCACAAAAACAACTTTTTCTCCGTCTAGAATAACTATTACGACTATTTTCCGAATAAAATACACTTGTTGCTTGTCACAAAATGCCCGAGAAACTGATTTGGAAATCAAAATTGCAAAAATACACAAACATATTTGCATAAGGCGACGCGAGTATAAAATCTAAGTCTTGCTTTGTTTACATAAAATCGCTTTTCAATCTATGTAATGAATGAACAAACACATAAAAATGGACAACACAATCTTCTTTCGAAAAATTTTATTCAAATCTCCATTAGTTATGTTTAAAAGCAAAACGCAAACGCGCATCGAGGCCGAGCCGTGTCTTCGATGAAATTCAAGAAATTAATACAACTGAATTTAAGCTACACGTTTAAAAACAATTCTCCAAAACTAACGAGAACACAAACAAAAAGTCAATCACAGATTGATATCAAGATAAATTCCCATCAAAAAATGTAATTTGTTTTACCTTTAAGTCCCTCCGGCGACTACAGTGCTTGGAAATTCTTTAAATCTCCGCTTTGGTGCTGAAATCCGTAAAACGAACCCATCTCTCGCATTGCTAAAAACGTATATAGTTCCTCGAAGCAAGATTGTATCCCTGAAAGCTCTTCTTTTTCCACTAAAACGGCTTCTGAGTATCCCTAAATTAGTATCCTTGTCTTGAGTAGCAAACCACGAAAAAATGCAGGAAAATAACGACTTAATTTAAACCGTTTTCTCCGCTCAGTAAATACAGCAAAACATCAAAGTGTTTTCCCAGCTGACATAACATTCGGCCGTGTAACCGCGCGAAAAAAAAGCCTCGCTTTGGTTTCAACATGACGTCGTACGCGCATTTTTTGCGACGTCATACGCGCCCGCGAACTAGTACTGCGCGACGGAGCTACCTGCGCGACAGCGGAGGGCGGCGGGCACACGCGCGCCCGCGAAACATTCCGCTAGCCATGACCATGAAAAATGACGGGCTAGGTTCTATGAGTATGGGCTGCGCAGCCGGGCCTTCGGCTCGGCGAGTGCTCCTCTATTAACAAAACTCAAGCATTACCTTAATTTCCAGCTTTGACATTTGAGGAGGATTGCTTAAAAGCTCATAATGAATATCGTGCCAAGCATGGAAATCCACCTCTGAAATGGAACAATCAACTAAAAGCGGACGCACAGACATGGGCCAATGCTCTCGCTAAAAAGGGTGAGTGATATTTATTTGATTTGTTTGAAAACTCTTACGTCATTATTCCGTTCGAGTCAATGTTTGGATTATTATTTCCAGCTTTTGATCGGCCAGGACCTTAGAGATGTTCGAGGATATCAACGAACTACATCAGTTAATGAGGACGCGTAAGATTCGTTGTGTCAGTTCTTACAATTTATTTCCCTGCGACCCTTGGAAACCCGTGGAAGGGGGTTACTTTTCACAAATCAGAAAGTGGGGGAGAGGCTGTTCAGTTATTCCCTACTCATTTTTAACTCGTGAATACGCGAAGCGTAATGAACGGGTTATCGCACACGGCAGCAACTATGAAATTTTCACTCTTTCCTTCCGCCACTGATCCATCAGCGGTAATTTTTGTTGGTAATTCCCCTGACCAGTGCCTAGGGCTTCAAGCCCTGGAAAATTAAAATCGATCCGCGGAGTTCAAAGGAATTTTTCAAGACTTATGAAAACGCTACAGCAATGTAAATGTTGGTTTTAAATGTGGAAAGTTTCGCTGCCATGTGTTAAAGTTCAAATAAAGCAATTTTTATTTCGAATTACTGATAAACATGGTCTAAGCGTGACGCAAATACGGATTGTTTGAAATAGAAGCTGAGCTGAATGATGCAATGTTTTAAATTTGTTTACTCGTTATTCATTTTTAAGCCGGGAATACCTGTAAACTAGCTGGTTTGTTATCGTCGTAGCTTTTTAAAGACGTCTACGATAACATACTGCTCTGTGAAACAACAAAAGGCTTTCACCGAGTTTTGCAAACGTTAACCTCGGGCTTTTAATGCTTATCTCGCATGACGCATTTGAAGCGTTTATGTTTTCTCAGTTTTGAACCAATTAAGCCAATTTAAATCAATTTTGAAGCGATGACTATTAATAATAACATGTCATAGCGTAACAGGATACCCACTGTTTTAATAAGAGTGGTCGGTAGATGACATATTGTGCGGGGATTCTATACTTAGCAATTCTTTGCTTTGTGATAGCTTTTGCGTGACATGTATCAGGAAACTCCTCAAAGAAACAACAAAAGGCTTGTCACATGCAGTGAGGACTGCTAAAACACAGATAACGAAGCTGCGAGACATGAGTAAAATAAACCGAGCTTTGACTGAGAGGAAGTTCCCATACATTTATTTTTGACATTTTTGTGTGTTATATATTTACGTAAATATTAATAGCATAAGCTGTATGTAAAACGTCCTGCCGCTTTTAATTTTTGTATGAAGTATTTTCTATTTACAGCGTTTCGTATTCACGAGTTGGCTTATAGGAGCCTTTTTTATCAGACCTGCCCTCCAAAAACTTTAAATACATACGCAATTTCCATCCTTGGCCTGATTGTATAAAACAACCGTTCGATAAGTGAGGTTTTACTAGCCTAAGATCAAGCTCTCTAAAAGTGGGGAAAGGATCACAGGCTAAGGCTTTTTGCTCAGTTCCCATCTCTCCTTGTCAAAATATTTTCTCGTGCTACTTGTTAATCAGGTTTTAACATCCCCATCCAACCACGGGTGTGCTAGCCCAGACTAGAGGCCACCTTCTGGCCCTTAGATACATTTCTGTAGAATGATGCCCTTATTCTGAATCATAACAGTTCCCTTCCCTCCCCAACCACGGGTGTGCTAGCCCAGGCTAGATTACAACTTCTGGCCCCCGTAAATATATTTTTGTACAATTACAGTCCAACATCGGCCACCTTCGAACAGACCTTTCTGGCCGTTCTAGAGAAGTGGCCGTTATGGGGCAGTTATCAATTAGAGGTTATGAGTGAGTAAATGAGAAGTTGGGACAAAAACACGGCCGTTTTAGAGAGGTGGCCGTTATGGGGAGGTGGCCGTTAGTAGAGGTTCTACTGTATGTCCTAATTCCGAGGCAATTCAAATGGACAGACTGCAAATCACAGTAGTTGCTAAAAAAATATATATATCTCTGTGTCGTAACTGTTCATCAGTAGGATGCCTAAAATCGACACTAAGAACGACACTACCATATATTTACTCATTATATATTCATCGCATACTTTATACACTACCTTCAGTTGCTGTTGTGCTTGCTAACCACGGTATTGAATGCGTGTTTTTTTAGATGTGTTCCCTGTCCATGACCCAGACAATACGAAACAAGGCGAAAACATTGCATATTTCTCCATGTCAATGCCAACAAAACCTTGCCAGGGACCAAAGACATCTTCTTGTACACAATGTCGTGAAATGGTCAAGGATTGGTACGACGAGATAAGCGACTACGATTTCAAAACTGGTCGAGGCAAACAAGGAAGTGTCACTTTACATTTTACTCAAGTTGTTTGGAAAGAGTCTACTGAGCTTGGAATGGCAGTTGCTATGGGCGCCACAAATTTCTATGCAGTCGCACGTTATACTCCGAAAGGAAATGCTGGTTTTCCATCGAATTTCAAAAGGAATGTTTCACCATTAAAACCAGGTCATTAGTTTGAAACAGCCGCTTATCTTGAATCCATCATCTTGGGTTTGTCCATTTCTCCAATTAACCTCAGATAACCGTCAATAGTGACTCAAAATCTTTGAAATTAATAAAGCAAATAGCTTAAAAAGAAGAAAAAACGTCACGGTTTTTTGTTGTGTTTGGTCAAAATTGTACTAAATAATTAACTAAGTGCGTCTCCTTATACACGAATGCTCTTCAAACACCCAGACGGGTTAACAAACTGGTAGTCAGCTTTTCGCGACTCAGTTTTCAGGACAAATCGAAAGAACTTTGAAAAAATTTGCCATTTTCGTCTTTCAAGTTGCAATCCATTTTTATCCTGGCCATCCGAATCCAAATACAATTAATTATAGTTTCATTGCAGTAGTAGCAATTGTCAACAAAACCCAACTATTATTTTTTTTAGTTTCTATTGAAAAAAATGACTTTTTTGGGGGGTTTTAAGTGATACTAAAAAGCTTCTGTAAAAATTGGCGAGTACTAGAGTCATATGGGCAAACAAATCCGCATTGTTGAGCAAAGGTCAGCTATACTGTTGCCTATTGTTTCCACGAAACTAACAACCACACAAGTTAAACTATGCTCAATATTGCTAGTATCTGACACAGAAATGGTAAGAATCCTGGTAAGGGGTGATGGATTATCCGGCTTGTTGTGTTATTATACAAATTACCGTTGGAATAGACCCGGGGGAGGGGGTGCCGCTGTGAAAGGTGTGGTTTTTGAACAGTTTAGTCTGGGATAGGTTATAGAAATCAGAGAGTTTTTGTCTAGAATAGGTATTATTTGCCGGGAAACTGATCAGTGGTATGAAGAATTAAGTCTGGAATAGGAACTGAAACTCGGAAGAGAAAGAGCCTTCCATAAACGGAAATAAAATCATTGCGGCAAAATTGTTGACGGATGGTTTCCCAGAACATACATTATAATTCTACATAATGGCTCAGATATGCAAAAAACTAGCTCGTCCGGGATTGGGTAGGGATTTTCGTAGCCCAGTCTAGTAAAGGGTTGCAAAATCAGCTAAACATGGTCTGGTATAGGTTAAGGGTTTCAGAGTCCCAGCGGCACACCCTGACCCAGGGGAATAGAGTCCTTGTTATTGAATTTTACTCTTGAACGCTGTGTTCGGCTTACGGACTGAATTTGGGTTTAATAGTTTGTACATCTGGTTAATTAATAGTCACCTAAGGTACAAACAGATAGTCGTGGGTAATGCCACTCCCGTCAGACCTATCGAGAGGAGAGGATGAGGATGAGGTTAGGGAACAGGTTATATTCAGTCGGGAATAAAAAGCACAGTATTTCCTTTTCCAATACGGTTACAATATTTTCATTAATAACTTGGCACGTAACTTAAATTAAGTATTCTAAAAGCTTTCATTTATAAACCACGCTATAACACAAGAAGATAATGAAAACTGAATACGATAGTGCTTATGGTCATTGACAAAATTCAAGTATACCCTTAATTTCCAGTTTTGACAGAATTTGAGAAGGATTGCTTGAAAGCTCACAATGAATATCGTGCCAAGCATGGAACTCCACCTATGAAATGGAATAACCAACTAAAGGCCGAAGCACAGACGTGGGCCGATGCTCTCGCTAAAAAGGGTGAGTGATATTTCTTTGATTTGTGAATCAATGTTGGAATTAATTTCTATTATATATATATATATATATATATATATATATATATATATATATATATATATAAAAGCAGGATAAATATGGTACACCAAACGAATGACTCCCAGTAGAAGGATCCACGTAGGATACAGTGCTTCTATGTGAATTTGTAGATAAGTGTACGAAGATGTGACATAGAAACAAACTTCTAACTGTTCCGGCTGTTTAATTCAGTCGACGTTTCGGCCTTCGGCCTTCTTCAGGTGGAACTATTTACAGATAAAAATTGAAAAAGCTAAAAATCCTAACAAGCTTACAGAGTCACAAATATTTATACTCAAACTGGAAAATGTAAATAAGGTTATGTAATATGATAAAATGCAAAACAAAAAGTTATGTAACAAGTAAATGGCAACAAACAAGAAGGCGCAAACAGCGAAAATACAACAATTTGTAAAAAACATCTAAATTACAAAGTGTACTATAATTAGCTAATTAGGTGTTATAGCAGATGCGATTCTTAGATCTGAATTCACGTCTTTTGTTTAGGCAATGAGGGTTGAGTGTGAACAATTGTGCGGTCCAATAAGCTTCCCTCGTTAATAACAATTGATCAAGATAGGCAGCGTCTCCCTGGCTGATGATTTTTTAAATAACAATGAAGCTAATTTGCGAAATCTGATGTTCAATACAATTAAAATGGATTGCCAACTCACATGTTTTTTTTGTTATTGAGCATAGACGATTTGTGGTTACGAAAACGTACTTTAAATTCTGTTGACGTAGACCCTACGTATTGCAATTTACACTTGTTACATGTGTACTGTCCGGAGTTGGATGGCAACACAATATCACTCGATTCACTCAGAACACAACAGGTTTTAATAACACTTGCCACGCTACATCAAGATGGCCGCCAACAACCAAACCCATGATGCTCTTCGGTTTACAACATACGCATACATGAAGTACTAGTACGGGAACACTACATCCCTTCCTTTCCGCTATAACTGTGTAAATGTTTCGACACTATTACGGTTTTAAATATACTACTGGTTAAACAAATAAAATGTCAACAAGAGTTCCTAAGGTCAACAACAGTTTCTTGAACAGATGCATGATGTAGTCTCTTAAGGTTTACTCAAAACATAATCTTTAAGTCTCTCCGGTTGTTTGATGGTCCTCTTTGGTCTCGAACACTCTGAGACAACAGCCTTTAGCTTGGAGGTGTCTGTGTCTTTGATCTTAGTGTCCGTGTCTTTAATCTCAGTGTCCTCCGGGCCAAGTTCTACTTCATCGGATGAAATATATGGCTTAACCCAAGAACTGTCTCTTTTATACACAGCTCCTTCACTGGATTTCACAGTTACTTGATGTCTATCCTTTGCTAGCACAGTGTATGGTTCTGGCTCAAAGTTCGGCGCTAGTTTTCCAGTACTCTTGGTGTTCTTTAGCAGCACCCGATCTCCTGGAACTATCGGACTTGGTACAGCACCACGCTTTCCATCAGCATAGGCTTTCTGTGCTAATTTGTGACTCCAGTCTCTGTCCCTTGTACTCTCGTTAATCACTGAATTGTCTGGTCTTAGCTCTGGTAATTTGGTCTTGATCTCCCTACCAAACATCAGAAAGGCAGGTGTTGCACCTGTAGAGACTTGAGGTGTTGACCTGTATGCCAGGAGGAATTTTGGCAGTTCTTCCGTCCACCTCTTCCCTTCTACCTCTGCAATCTTTAGGGTCTTTAATAAAGTTCTGTTCTGTCTTTCTACCTCGCCGTTGGCTTGCGGCCAAAGCGGTGGTGATGTCCTATGTTCGATTCCACACTCATGTAAGAACTCCTCAAACTCCTTGCTCACAAATTGTGGACCATTATCCGTCTTGAGTGAATACGGGTATCCAAATCTAGAGAAGTCTCCTGTCAAGGCCTCAACTATGTTGGGTGTGGTAGTTGACCGCATAACTACCACCTCGTAATAACGACTGTAATAATCAACAACGACCAGTAGGTTCTCTCCGCTGGGCATTGGCCCCATCAGGTCTGCTGCAACATCTTGCCAAGGTCCAGTAGGTGGCTCGGCCCTCTGCATTGGTTCAGGAGGTGAAAACTGACCCACGACCTGACACCCATGACAGCCTTTGCACATCCGCTCTGTGTCCCCATCCATTTTCGGCCACCACACCTTGGTCCTCAGTCTACTCTTCGTTTTGACGACTCCCTGATGTCCCTCGTGGGCTGATTCCAATACAGATTTCCTGAGACTCTGGGGTATCACGATCCTATCTCCCCGGAGCACTAGTTTTCCTATGGTACACAGTTCGTTCTTCACACATACGTAGCCTGGCATTTTGCATTGCGACCAGTCGCCCGTGTGGATGTACTGGCGCACACTTGCTAATTCTGGATCGTTCTCGGACTCCCTCTCAATCTCTCTTGGAGTCAAGGTAACCGGTGTACTTTCTTGGGCGATAAATCTGACTAGATCCTCTTTCTCACTGCTAGGATCCTTTGGATTGGCCTGGTTCAGCCGGGACAACGCGTCCGCGACATTTGTCTTCCCTGGGCGGTATACCACTTGGTAGTTGTAACACTGTAGGCGAAGCACCCAACGCTCGATCCTCGCGGATGGTTTGGATGTTCTACTGACGATGCACTCCAGAGGTTTGTGGTCTGTTTCTAGTTCGAAATCGCGCCCATACACGTAGAGGTTCATCCTCTCGCACGCCCAAACTAAAGCCAGCGCCTCCTTCTCCGTTTGTGCATACCGCCGTTCAACCTCTGTAAGGTTCCTCGAAGCATATGACACCGCTCTCCATTCCCCATCTTGCAATTGCAGCAACACTGCTCCCAGCCCATCCGGACCCGCGTCTGCTACGATTCTTGTCTTGCAGTCACCCCTGAAGTAGGCAAGCGCATTTGCTGATGTCATCAGTTGTTTCAACTTTCCAAATGCAACCTGCTGTTCATTACCCCAGGCAAAGGGTTCTTCTTTCCTGAGCAATTTCCGTAGAGGTTCTGCCACTTGTGAAAAGTTGGGGATGAACTTTGATGAGTACTGCACAAGCTGTACAAACGACCGTACTTCCGATGTATTCTTCGGAGCCTGTGCATTCAGAACTGCAGCAACCTTCTCCTCGCTTGGTGCAACCCCTTCACTACTAAGGTCATGTCCGAAAAAGGCGGCGACGGCGGAGGCCGGAGGGCGGCGGGCACACGACGCGTCCGCGAAACGTTCCGCTAGCCATGACCATGAAAAATGACGAGCATAGGTTCTATGAGTATGGGGCTCCGCGCGGGCCTTCGGCCCGCAGAGCTACGCTAATAAACAAAATTAAGGAATTACGGAAAAAGCTTAAACAAATTTCATGTATTCTGCTTAGTTATCCTACCCTTCTTAAGGTCTGATAAATATAAAGTGTACAGTATGATGTGGAGTACTTTCATGTGTGAAAGGGATCTTCTCAAAATTTAAAGGGTGTGCGGTCTACCTCTTCAAAGCCTTATTCATTTTCAGAGCTCATTCAGACTAAAACATGTAACATTCCCTATCCATGCATCAATATCCATTTTGAGAACCAATCTTTAAATCAACAGCCAGTTTTCCGACCTTAGGCCGATTGCATAAAACAACCGTCAGATAATTAGAGTTTTTATGCGTCCGTTTTATCTTTGTCGAAGGATTTTTCTTGTGCTCTCTGAGTGTTTATTATACTCGTTATTCAGTGTTCAACCAAAAGCGCGGGAAAAACATACTCTCGTGAACCAGAGCCACAATTGCCTTATCTTGCTATTATTTTGTGCCACTGGGCCCAGACTACTAATTTGATAAGCAATTTTTAAATTAAAATGGCTCAAAACCATACCCATAGGGGACACAAATGCCCATATATGGCTTACATAAAGTTTCAACCCTCGGACGTACACGCAAACTTATATCCCAACCGCGGTACAAGTGATAGCGGTTGCAAACCCAGAGACCCCCTTGCATGGGTTTTTGCCGTGTTACCAATATTTCGCAACGATTTTTCCTCTAATAGGTATCCTGTGATGCGCTCTACAAGATAATGTAAATGTTATGGGTTATGACGCTGCTGGGGATCTGTGACTTCATTCAAATTGGCTGACAAGATAGCTGCCATCTTAGATAATATTATCGAAAAAAATACATTTTTGCTATAGGTACAAAATATGATATAATTAAATATTTTGCTACTTTTAGTAGCATTTTATATATTTTTCTACCCAAAAAAGGGGAAAACACGCATTTTATTAAAAAATGGCCTCGTACTACTCGTGACGTCATATCTCGTTAACATAGCAACCGATTCTCCTCAATTCGAAACTTTGCTAGTAGTAACTTTTAGTTAAACGGCTAAAAACATCAGGCCTTACAAAACTATACTATTCAGTATACTATAAATTACTCAAATCTACATTCATCCCTGTGTCTCAGTAATAAACGCGGCATGTTCTTACAATGAATGCTCTTAGCAGAATCGGAGAAAAATCTTAAGAGGGTGACTGAGAGGGTAACATCCATCCCTCCCCCTCCCCCCCCCCCCTCCTTTGCACATCCACACTACCTTTCTGTTGTGCTTGCTAACCACAGTATTAAACGTATATTTTTTTAAAGATGTGACTCCACCAAGCCTTGACCCAGGAAATAAGAAACACGGCGAGAACCTTGCGTATTTCTCCATGTCAATACCAACAAAACCTTGCCAGGGACCGAAGAAATCTTCTTGTACACAGTGTCGTGAAATAATCAAGGATTGGTACGACCTGATAAGTGACTATGATTTCAAAACTGGTCGAAGCAAACCAGGAGGTGTCACCACCCCGTTTACTCAAGTCATTTGGAAAGGGAGTACAGAGCTTGGAATGGCAGTTGCTTTGAGCTCCAACAATTTCTTTGCAGTTGCACGTTATAATCCAAAAGGAAATTTTGGTTTTCCGTCGATTTACAAAATGAATGTTCCTCCACCCTTGTAGATCGATATAAATCGATGAAAAAAATATTTAAGGGGCAGTTCAAATTATTTGATTATTTGCAAGTCACTTTGACTTCTCTTAATAGTAATTAAGCCATATACAAGGGGACCTTCTTCCATGCTGATGTTGTTGATCTGTGGAATGAACTTCCACCACATATCCTGGAACAACGGTCACTGAATCGATTCAAGGCCGCTCTAGATAGCTTTGCATTCACGTGATGGCCATAGCCTTTGAGGATTAATGTTGTAGATGTAGATGTAAGTGCAGATTACAGTATAAACGAAATAACGCAAAGAATCATGTAATTTTGATTATTTCTTGAATGCCGTCTTAAAATCATAAACTGATGGACAAATGACAGGTTTTTGGACATGGACAGGTTAAATTTGGAAATAAGACAACAACAACAACAACAGTTACACACCCAACCCCATTCCAATAGTTCTTACTCTGTTAATAAAAGTAAAAATAAGATACAGTCTTCCTTACAGACAATTGTGTTTGTCCTAGCACTGTTCAAACCCTATCAAACGTTTTACTATTTAACCTCACACCCCTTACTTTGTCTACGTAATAGGCCATTTGCACGATGACGTCATATGACTACAACTACCAGAATCCTTCAGTTTTTTGTTTTGTAATGCAAATTAGGGCTATTGTTATTTAAACCGCACTGGGATTACAAAATTTAAATAAGAAAAGAAAAACGAAATGAATTCTGGTAGTTGTAGTCAAATGACGCCATCGTGCAAATTGCCTATTCGTGTCTGTAATCAGTGTTTATTTCTGTTCAAACCCTATCAAACGTTTTACTATTTAACTTCACACCCCTTACTTTGTCTACGTAATTCGTGTCTGTAATCAGTCTTTATTTCTGTTCAAACCCTATCAAACGTTTTACTATTTTACTTCACACCCCTTACTTTGTCTACGTAATTCGTGTCTGTAATCAGTGTTTATTTCTGTTCAAACCCTATCAAACGTTTTACTATTTAACTTCACACCCCTTACTTTGTCTACGTAATTCGTGTCTGTAATCAGTCTTTATTTCTGTTCAAACCCTATCAAACGTTTTACTATTTTACTTCACACCCTTACTTTGTCTACGTAATTCGTGTCTGTAATCAGTCTTTATTTCTGTTCAAACCCTATCAAACGTTTTACTATTTAACTTCACACCCCTTACTTTGTCTACGTAATTCGTGTCTGTAATCAGTCTTTATTTCTGTTCCTCTTATTTTCCCGTGACTTTGTTTTATTCCGTTGTTGTTTTCCGTTGTTCAAACAGATGTTGTGATGATAATGTGATAAAATTGACTTTTACAGCATCTCTACACTCCGTTCCAGTTCCCAAATTGTGATTGACCCCCCCCCCTTACCTTCAAAGTAAGGACAATAACTCTATTGTTAAACAGATCTTTTTAATGTGAGCAGATCTTCACTCTTCTGGTAAAAATAGCTTCTACTCTAATCTTATAAGGATATCCGAATTCTATAATTTGCCTGATTTTGACCCATTTTTCTTAACTGACACTAAAATCAAACATTATGTAAACTTAATGCAACAAAAATATATCCTATATTGGCGACACACCATTCAACACTCTAAGAAACTCGAATTCTATAATATCTTTAAGAACGAATATACGCCTTCTCATTACTTAGATCTTACAAGGAAATCAAATGACAGAAAACAATTAGTAAAATTTCGTATAAGTAATCATAAATTAATGATTGAAATTGGTAGATATGAACAAATCACGAGAGATGATAGATTGTGCCCTACTTGTGGTGGAAATGAAATTGAAGATGAAATTCACTTTCTTTTTCACTGTCCTAAATACTCAATTCTTAGGGACGGATTTTATAGGAGTAGGGTATCACCTACCAAATATAAAACAGTTATCTCCTTCAGAAGTTACCAATGAATTAATGAACTCTCGTAATTATTTTGTAAATATTCAATTATTGAAATTCATTATTTCATGCTTAGATTTCCGCAATAATCACATTATTGTATTTTATATGTATTTTAATTGTACTTTCCCTTTCTTTATTATACTATTGTAATTTCATTTTGTTATGTTACAATGCTTTGCAATACTGTAAGGATTTATAGTCATGCAAATAAAGCTACTTGTTGCAGTGTACTTGCAGGACCTATTCAATACACGAAGCACAAATTACAATTTACGAAATTCGTGCGGTAAACTAACATTGCCCAAGCCACGTACCAATTATCTAAAGCGTAGCTTTAGCTATAGCGGGGCTCAGTTGTGGAACTCCTTACCACAAGATGTAAGGAATATCAAGTCAATAGGGCAATTTAAAAAGGAAATAAACCGACTATTTCAATCATCGGTTTCCCACTCGGCAACCTTGTAAAACAGTAAGTGAAGTGTATATATATTTTTAATGATATAATTGTCATTTTTTATATACTGAATGATTTTACCGAGTTTAAATAAAGTTATATGTATGTATGTACGTCGTTTTGAGTGGGAAATAAGGCCAGTTAAGGCCCGGACACACTGTCCAACTTTCCTTGCGACGTTGCACGCATCAAATTGCATCGTGTAGCACGCGGAAGCCAGGTCGGTTGCAAGAAAAGTTACACCGTGTGTTGGGGATTTCAGGATTTGAACTCAGTAGGGGATAGACATCCGCTTGGAAATCCGAGGGATGAGATTATTTTGCCTCAATCAATCAATCAATCAATCAATCAATCAATCATCTTTATTTAGTCACGGAATCCCATTCATAAAAATGCTCTTCCAGAGAGCCGTGCAATATTCGTGCAATAAAAAATACAGTCAAATAAATATGGTCATTAAAATTATACTAAATTACAAATATGATATTAACGCTTGTCCTTTAATAGTATTTGATAGACTATTCCAGAGAACCGCCCCTATAATTTTCTGTCGCAAAACTATTCATCTAAAGAACCCGAGTAGAACAAACTGTGTTAGGTCTATGGGGAAATATAAAACGACATTCCAAGTTCAGCGAGTCTTTTTCTCAAGGGGGAGCTGGCGGGCGGGCGGGCGGGCAGGTGGGAAGGGGGTTACAATGAAATGCCGTTTTTGTGCTACTTGTGATCGGTTTAATAAATCTTATTCATCAGCGTTTCAAGTAATCCACAAATACTTCCCTTCTCCTGTAGATCAAGGTTATGCGAAGTTTTGTGAATTTTTCCAGGTGAATTTTAGGAGTGTGTGTGTGTGTGTGTGTGTGTGTGTTGGGGGGGCGGGGGGGGGGGGAGTGAAGGCTGGAAGTATTTTTTAAATTTAGAAAAATACGAAATATTGGAGATTAAATGAAGTTTTAAGATAAGAATATGAAGTTAATAATTACTAGATTGACACAAAAACAGTTTTCCATCAACCTGGAGTTCTCTTCATGGGTACCAACTGCTTGTTGGTGTTACAAACATAATTTCTTTCTTCTACGTCTTCTTACAAACTCACTATTTTATTCAAATTTAACTGTAATCTCCTTTTTTTGTAATCACTCTTTCCTCGTCTTGGTCCAGCCCCTTTCCTCCCCTCCCCCCTCCCCCGCCAGTTGCATAAAACAGGGAGCCTTTTTCACAATTGAGGAAAAAAGAATTTCTCTATACAGTAAATACTTTTGTTTGCTTTTTATCGTATTTTAGTGTGTTTAGTTCTGATAGCTCTTCTCTCTGAGTACTCTAAAGATTCCTTGGGCTTTGCGGTTTCTTAATACCGGAATAAATGCAATATTTTTCTCGATTTCAGTTCACTTGACCAGTACGGAAATTGAAATCGGAACTGTTTCACTAAACTTATTCAAATTTCCTTCAGCAGACTTTTCTCATAAATATTCCACTGGATTTGTGTATTCCGTCTGCAAAAGCTTTTTATTTTGATAAGATTTAACAATGGTTGGGTAATTTTCACACAAATTTTTCCTCAAAACCTGTTGTCTTGTCGCGGCAACTGATTTGCATTTGTGCGGATAGTGGCTTGAACACGCAGCTGACCATTACAAAAGCCGACAGACAATAACAATAATAAATTTACAATGAATTCTAAAGTGTTGTCTATACGAATTCCTGTAAGAAGTGCAGAGGCGATTGGCCAAATTGGTGACGTCGAAGTCCAAGAGTGTCTTACTAAAGATAGATTCTCATTAATTCAAAACGTGCCTTGTGTGTTTCTCGCAGTGAGAAACAGTAAGCGATCGACAGACCGATTCACGCAGCGAGAAAAAAGATATTTCCTTCTCTGTACCAACCTTGAATATTTCACGTTAAAACGATGACGAATACTTCTTCTTGGAGCTATTCGGAAAATGGATTCGGTAAGTTATCTAGAAAGGTTCGCATTTTTTATTTTGTTACACACACATCGACGATTTGTCAGTTATAAATTTCATGCTTTACAATGAGTAATTTTATCATTCAAGAAACTGCGATTGCATGCTGTAGTTTAGCGTTCCTTGACCGAAAAAATGTTTTCTCAATTTATTCCGATATTAAGAAATAAATTAATGCATTTCAAGGGCTGTTCCTCGGTTATAATTTATTGAATCACTCGATCGCTTTTATCGTTTCGTTTTTACCTTTCCTAATACGAAAGTTTTTTATTATTATTGCTAAAAACGAAAAACCAGCGAATTATAATTCAAGCAACAACTGTCTTGATATATATCTATTTTAAAAGTTTTAGTAAATAGAACAAACGAGGAAATGCTTTCAAGAAGTTACAAGGCAATTCATTAAAACTCGACGATTTTTTGGTCCTTTCTTCATCTTAATTCGTTTCCTTTTTTTTCAACGTTTTATCCCGCGCTAAAAATGTGGTCAAATTTCTACTTAGACTTCACAGCAAGGGTTCTGTGAACAAAATGTACTAGTGTGTCTATTTTCTTACCCCAAAACCACCGGATTAAAACCCAAAGCCAACTGATTAAAATATCTAATACTTTCTAGCTCAAATTTTGTTTAATTTTGTTTAAGTTAGTACTGAATCTTAGAACTCTTTTATATCTTCGAAACGTATTTCAAAATATTGAGACCATGGCTTTTGTTAATTTGGTAGACTACTTCCTTTATTTAAATTTTGCACAATTTTATGTTTCTTCTACTCGCTCGCAATACTGAAGCACGACTAGAAAGCTTCAGTAAAGTAGAAAAAAAATTACATCCATTTTGGGATTTCAATAAAGTGAATTACAGTAGTCCACTAGTATAATACTTCGATAGCTCAATAAGAAGTTCATAAAATCATTAAATATTAATTTAATGAATTTCATGCATTATATTAGGTCCCCGAAACTGGTACGAGCGCTACAAAGTCGCCAAAGGCGATTTACAATCTCCCATTAATATTGAGACAGCACAGACAGAAGAGGGGAACAATGTGGGGCCGATACATTTTCAGTATGTAAATATCCACAACAGTACAATCACCAACGATGGACGACATCTGCAAGTCACTTTGACAAGAAATGAGTCAGGTAAAACGATTGCCACTGGTATTGTTGATTCTTATTCATTTTCATGTTGAAATTATGCGAGTTCGAAAGTTATACGTACATGAATCAAACTGTGAGTCAACAATATAAACCGGAAACGTAATATGTTGCTCGCTAAATTGCTTTGTATGAAATTTCTGAATTTGGTATTTGTAGCCAACTATTGCAGTTTGCGTTGATAACTTAAAGTGTGTTTCAAAGCATATATTGCAAAAATGAAAAAAAAAATGTTTCAGCAAAATTTTGTTTTCATGATCTATGTTTTCATTTCCACATGGTCAGTTTCTATGTTTATAACCTCTTTATGAAAAAATATTTTAGCCAAGGTTATTTTAAGTTTACAATTTTCGTTTTCACACGGTCAGTTTGAAATATTAAACATCCCAAGCTGAAAACAATATTTTAAATGTGTACCGCATTAATTTGCTTGCGATAATATTTTGCGTAAGTTTAAATTCAAACTCTTGAACTCAAATGCGTGTCACTTCTGTGCGAGCAAACTTCCCTCAAAACAATGAATTGGATATAAATAATTATTTGAAATATTATCCAGGAATGCGTCGAAGAGCCATAATTTTGCTTTGTTCGGAGTCATGTAAAGTTGGTTCTCTGAGTTAGGATATTGATTATGTTAAATGTTTTCTCGACGGCCATGTTGCCGGGGGTTGGGGGTCAGCACAATGAAACTCTATTTTTATGCAAGCGATTTATATTGTTCCTGCCCATCAAAATGGCCGCCGTGAAAATCATCTATCGGTATATTGGCTTCAGTATCGTCATTGTCTGCTGTAATATATTTGATCGCGTTGGTTATACGAGACAGATGACTTCTGACTCCATAAACTAACGAAGTTAAAACGTTCACTCGCAAACAAGCCTGGCTCATGTGGTTTCATGTTATACAGAAACATGTCAACTGCTGGTGGCCACTGACGCAAATAATAATCAGATCGAAAGTGAACATAATCAACAACACTATAAGAATCGAATATCATTTAATGTAGACAATATATTTAACAAAACCTTACAACTTAACTTGACATTAGGAAAAGCAATGGAAACGAAGCAGTTGCACGAATAACGTTAATTACCATTATATTTGTTTTGTTTTTGAAGTTGGTGTTTATGTGTCGAGAAACTTAAAAATTAAAATTCACAGTATGAAGTCAATTTTTCCTTCCGATAAATCCAAATTTTAAATAGAAACTAGGAACTTTTTTTTCAGGATGAAGACAAAAATGTCCGACGCATTTTCCCATAATAATATTAATCGATTTTACAGTTTTGTCGACTCTAATTCGTATTTCTTTTTGCAATAAATATTTTGTGTGTCAATATAGTAATCTCAAGATCCACTGTCATGCCCTAACCAAAATTTCCTCAGTTTTGTGTTCATTCAGAGCGGTTAGTCGTTTTGCCACTTTCGGTCAGCACTGCATTCATTTCTGGTAGCATTCTAATAACAACAACAACAACGACAACAATGACAACAATAACCTTAAAGTTACTGGTACTAAAATAAAAATACATTTTCTCGAATGGCCAATAAAGGCCTGTTTTCCTTTCCTTTAAGTCTTTACGGACATTTAGATTTGAAAAAAGTGCCATCATTTGAATTCCAAGCCAACTACGGCCCTCTCCTCGTTTTTCCAGTTGATAAGCAGATACTTATAACTTTTGGAAGAGGATCGGCGCGACGACAAGTGATTATCTAAAGCATGTGAACGAGTTTTAAAAAGTCGTACTCGTATTCAATCTGGTATTCGTAGTCTATTATATAGGTATCTATTATCCCCATTTATTGTATTCGTCACTACTGGGGATTAAAACTCAGCGCAGAAATTTTTCGTGATTTGGTTTTAAAGTCTTGATCAGTCTAGTGTTTTGTTTAATCGATCCAGCTACGATTTTTGAACGATTACAATAATTATATAGCTAATGGTAAGTTAATTATTTTCTTACTTTATATTTTTTTTTATAATCGCCTCAGTAGCCAACCAAATGATCAACAACTATACACAGATCAGTTTGCCAATAAGTCGGCTCCCTGAATACGTAATTGCATTGGATGCCAAAATATTAATACTGATCTTGGATATTTTTGGCGTAATCCCCCTCCTTATTTCGTTTGTTGTTGCCATGTCACCTCCTAAAATGTGATCAAATTAGATGTACAATCACACTTGGACAAAATAACATCGAATTATTATTTTTTTTCTCAGCTGTAACAGGTGGCCCACTTACCGACAGATACCAGCTTGCAGTTATCCGATTCCATTGGGGAAATGACAACGATTCAGGCTCTGAGCACTCGATCGATGGCCAGAATTATCCACTGGAGGTAATGCGCCTTAGAGCCAAACAAAGGTCGATCTTTTAATTTAGCCAGCGATTAATTGCTCGAAAGTGTTGAAAACAATAGGTAGATCTCGTTTTAAAAATCGCCATCAAATAAACGTACGAAACAGTATTAACCCTCGGACGTACACCCAAACGTATACCCCCACCGTGGTACCCAGTGAACTCTCGGCAGAACAAACTTTGAACTAATTTGTGTGATCTCAGCGGCTTTTCGTTTTGTCCCTACGGACACCATGTTGGAATGCGTAAACAGTCGCCATGTGCTGAAAATGTTCAGCATCGTGGGCTCGATCGCAAAAGTTGATTACGATGTTGCATCCTGTGTCGGGCCCTTTAGATCCTGTTCAATAAACTTCCGACGTTTATTTCTATTTTTAGTATTTTAGTAACATGAAATGATATTTCAACATAAAAATAATGATAGTTTCATGAAACATGAAACATGAAACATGAAACATGAAACATGAAACATGAAACATGAAACATGAAACATGAAACATGAAACATGAAACATGAAACATGAAACATGAAACATGAAACATGAAACATGAAACATTCATGAAACATGAAAATAACATAATAGTAACATGAAAGCGTCGATTACATGACAGAAAAAACTGAACATTTTAAAGCACTCACGAAGGGTTGTCACTGACGCATCAGCCATTGCAGATCATATGACTTCAACGGGCCATAACATTAAATGGGATCATGCATTTTGAAATTTTAACAACTGGGCGATCGGATATCCATTGTAGAATTAAGGAGACATTATTGATTAAGGATTTAAAACCAGCTTTAAATGAAAATGTGGGTAGTGAGAAACTTTTTCTTTACTAGCCTTGTATATTTGTATATATTTTATAGCAGACTTTAAGACAGGTCTGTATATTATCATTTTTTCACTATTGTCATTTCTTTTAAATTAGGTTCCAGTCTTTCTCCATAGCATTTTAATTTTGTTGCATTATATCCAACCGTCACTTCTGAAGATGTATGTTGAAGCATACGAAACGTTAAGTCATTAATCAAAGTTTTTTACAACATGCGTTGTTTTGTCATGTTTATAACCGCAGTGTGTATTTTATTTCTGTTAAAGTTGAAATGGCCGAAAAATAAGAGTTTTTATGAAATGATATTGTTCAAAAAGCACTGACTAGAATACACATTTTACAGTTTAATTTTCGACGCTTACTGCATCACTCTCGAGAACCTCCGTTGACGTTTGACGGAATAAGAATCATTTTTATTTGTTTATTGATTTATCTGCCGACGGTTTACTCCATTTAGACCTTCGAGTAACAGGTACAATTCTCGTTAAATTTGTTGGGACATGAACATGCGGGTCCCAAAATGTTAGCATTCACCATAAGGAGGGAAGTGACGCGAACTGTTGAGGAGAATATGCATTGAGCGTAAGCTATCGCAACTAAATGTGACGACTAATCGTAGATCGCTTAATCACAGCCCACAGCCCTTGTCGTCCCCCCCCCATTCCTTCCCCGTTTATGTCTTGCTACCCAGGCTAATTATTTAGCTAAACATTATACAAAATGCAAAATGTCTTTATTCTGTTAAAAGTTAAAGTTAAATTTACAAACAGGTCCAGCTTATCCACTGGAACAGAGATCTGTACAAAAACATCGGTGAAGCAATCACAGGGGAAAACGGACTGTGTATTATAGGACTCATATATCAGGTAAACCTGGTCAAGCCTTAAACCAATAAGAATAATTATCCTTAAAAAAGACGACATTTTAACCATAGTCTGTAGAACCTATTTCATAAGTATGTTTGTACCGGCTTTTTCTCTTCTTTAAAGTACTGAAAATGGAATTGTCAGTTGCGATTTTCCATTTTTTTTTTTTTTCGCTGAAGACGAGAACCCTTTTTGACCTTACGGAAAGGATGACTGGAGTTTCCTTCTTTGTGAATCCACTGCAGAATATCAATAAAGTCAATAATATTTTAATTAAACTCATTTTATCGTACAGGTATCAGATAAGGACAATGAAGGCTTAGCGCCAATCGTTAAATTGCTCTCCCGTGATGAACACAAGGTAAGGCTTAAACCAAGAAAGCCAATACCGCAGTCCTAGAAATGCTCAGTTCCTTGGGCTGGTCAAACCAGCAGGAAATTAGTCCTTCTAAACGAGTATCGTAACGTTCCTTTAAACAGCTCTCAGTTAACAGGTTATACGTAGTTTGATTGATTCATTAATTTTTTGATTTGTTGACTGGTTGTAATGACTGATTGGGTGGTGATGGAAAGTTTAGTGCCTAGGGCTCGTAAAACCATGCAAAAGGAAATTAGTTGGTAGAGTGCTTTTAACGAGTATCGTAATGCTCCTTTAAAACATTGATTGATTGATTGATTGATTGATCGATCGATCGCTCGATTGCATGATTGGTTGATTGATTGATTGATTGATTGATTGATTGATCACTGATTGGCTGATTCTTTGGTTGCCGGCCGACAGATTAATTGATTGATTACTGATCGATTGATTGATTGATAAAGGGATCGATCGATCGATGGACCAATCGATTGATTGATTGATTGATTGATTGATTGATTGATTGATTGATGAATGATACCAGAAATAATCTACGTAATTTCTCTTTGTTTATAGGGATGCTTCTCCCTGGAAGTAAAATCTACCATCGATCCAAATGAATTCATTGGAGGTTAGGCCAATCTCAATTCTCAATTCTTTTTTTTGACAATATACTTAAATTCAACAGGTAATGTTTTATCGTAACCAGGGGTCGATTCAATAAAACTTTTACAAGTCTAATTTACAAGTGTAGCCATTGTTTCAGAGGTTGAAAGCAATAGCTACACTTGTAAATTACACTTGTAAACGTTTTATTGAATTGACCCCAGATACGTATTTTTCTTGCGCAGATATGACCGCCTACTGGACTTACCAAGGATCCTTAACTACTCCTCCCTTAAGTGAAAATGTTACGTGGGTAATATCACAAAATATCATGCACCTTTCCGAGGAACAGGTTAGTAAGTTATCATTAGAAACCTAAACTTGAGTTTCTGCAAAGGAATATACACCTGATATGATTGAAAAACGTTTTCGGGTAAAAAGTACAAACGATTAATTCCAACGATACGACCGAACTATATTTTTGCACTTTATGATAACACAGTATAATAATCCTTTGAAAATCTTTTATAGGTAAAGGTTTTTTAAGAAATTTTGTAGTAAAAACTAGTGGAATTAAAACACGACGTTTCGACCGTTCTGCGGTCATTATCAAGCAAAAGTTTTTATTTTTTTATTTTATTTTATTTATTTTTTTTATTATCAAGCAAAGGTGAGGATAAGAATTTACATAAGTACTAAATATATGGTTGAACAAAGAAGTGAAATATGAAAAACAATAAAAGCATGCATTAAGAAATAATTAAAACTATGTAAAAGCTTTCGCACGAATTGAGTCACTTTGAACATTGAGACTTGGTCTCAGTTCGTGAATAAAAAACATCTCATAGACGAGACAGTCAAACTTGTTCTTGCATTATTTAAGGATGGTGAAATTCTTGGTGAGATCATCCGGTGTACAGGAATGCTTATCACGAAAATGCTTGCCAATAGACGAAGACGTGTGTCTGTGTTTGTCCAGGCGTTGATGTAAATGCCGTCGTGTGAAACCAATAACCTGCATCACACAGGTCACGTTTAAATTTGTCTCACAAACTGAGACCAAGTCTCAATGTTCAAAGTGACTCAATTCGTGCGAACGTATTTACATAGTTTTAATTTTTTCTTATTGCATGCTTTTATTGTTTTTAACACCCCGTTTTTCATATTTCACTTCTTTGTTCAACCATACATTTAGTACTTATGTAAATTCTTATCCTCACTTTTGCTTGATAATGACCGTAGAACGGTCGAAACGTCACGTTTTAATCCCACTAGTTTTTACTAGAAAATCTTTTAACAAGGAATATATTTTACAGAAATGTAAATATCAATATATGGAACGCTAAAAGCCTTACTTTTTGTTCCCAGTATTCCATTGCGTCGAATCGGTAATGGTTTATGCTTTTCCTGTAAAACGTTTCTTCAAATTGGCGTTTTTAAGGATTGTATAGAAAGGGATATATATTGAGTGATCATACAAAGTCGAACCCCGTTAATGCGTTAAATTAACCATTGATTGATTAATTGAGTGATTGATCGATTGGTTGATTGATTAATTGATTGATTAATTGATTGATTGACAAGTAAACTGCATGGACTAAACTAAGAAAGTTGTTTTCGACGAAGGATTATCCGTATAAAGTGGGTTCACATGGTTAACCTATTTTAAACATTTTATTGCTTAGAAGAAAATTACAGTGCAGTGTTAGATAAAGTACTCACTAAACTAAATTGCATGTAACTGTTTTTCAAGTAATTACATATTTTAAACTGACTTAGTGCAATCTAAAATTATCTGTGTCTACAGAGAGTTAAGCAATTTGTCCGTTTGAACGATTTTAACTTTCTATGAGTTTGTTTCCATCTCGACGCGAACGTGTCAATCGTTCCATGATAGTAATTGTTTGTCCTTAAACAAGGACACTGACTATAAAAGGAACCTTGGCCTGGCCAAGCCGCCAGTCATTTCACACTTGACACCGAACTATCAACATTACGTGCATCCGCTCGCCAATGGAGAACCGTTACCGCGCGAAATCAAATTTGGAAAGCTAAAATATTATATTCATGCTAAAAGGCGCATAAATTCAAATAATGTTTTTAGTTTTATTTTCGTGAAAGATAAATCCTATACAAGATTGAACTAGTGAAGGTAGAATTAGACCTATTTCTTGGGGCAGCGGTCTTCCTCCGTGTTGCTCGCAGTGTCAGCTATCTTTGATTAGCCGTTGAAGCAGTGATGGTGTGACAAAGCGGGGGCGGAGCTATTCCTTTTATAGTCAGTGTCCTTGTTTAAAATGAGGTGTGTTATTCGACCGTACATGTTAACAGCGAGTTGTGAAAAAATATATTTATGCGGAAAGAATGCCTGTTCGAGGATTACCGCATTGATTAAAACAACTTTAGCCTTGCAACAAAAGTCTGAAAAAATCACCCTTCTGATGAGTTATTTACAAACAACTAAGTTAAGCCTTCTGTTGACTTAGGAACTCAGTTAGGAACAGCGTTCAGTGCACCGTATTGTATTAACCCTATTCGGCCTGGGGGGGGGGGGGAAACTTTCAACATTCATAACTTCTTTAATACGCATTCAAACGCCATCAAACTTAGTGACTTTTCCTAAAATTTATCTGGCAACAATTTTGCATGACAATTTTTTGATCACGTGACTTGATGTTTCAAGATTTTGACAGCCATGTTTTTTGAAATTTGCATATTTATACCTTTGTTTGATGAAAAACAATGTTTATTGGTATAACTTTTATATTTTTACGTCATTTAGTGTTTATTTATTGGTTTTGATTAATTTTGAGTGAATTTGGACGGTTTTAAAGAGGTTTTAAAAAATTTCATAAATTAAAGATGGAGGATCCAAGATGGCGGCCGTATAACTAATTATCTAATAACTACGTTGTGCGGACCGCAAAGGAGATAGCTTTGGACGTACTATGTACCCTACAGGTTTCATTGCCATAGCCTTAATGTTCTTGAAGTTACGAGGGGGGGGGGCACAATGTGCTCAGAAACTCAATAAAAGCCCAGGCGGAATAGGGTTAAGGGTTCCATCGATGATAATGATTACTTATATTATTACGCATTAAAGATCAGATAAAACACGATTGAGGACCTTTAATCTATTCTTTTCTTCATTAAACAGATGAACGCGTTTCGTAGCGTACGAAACAGCAGTGGAGAATCTATGGCAGACCACTGCAGGCCTCCTTGCCCGCTTAATGAACGACCCGTGCAATCATGTACATGCGTTGTGAAGAGCACCAGCATCGAGAGCCATACAGAAATCAGCAATAACCACTATGTTGATTATGCTGCTGATGCTGTTAATGGCAATAAAGGCATCGATGAATCTGAAGATGATATTGAAGAAAAGGCTGCAAACGAGGAGAATGGAAATCACCATGGAAGCGATGCTGAAGACGACTGTGCTATTAATGGTAATAATGATATCGATGGTACCGTGGAAGACTGTGAAGAAAAGGCTGTGTACGAAGACAATCACAGTGAAACTGATGCTCACGAAGATACAGAGAAGACTTTGTACGATCAAGAAGCGAATTGCCATGACACCCATGACAGCCATGATAAATGCGATGATGCTGACGATGATACCGAAAAGACTTTGTACGACGAAAATGAGAATCGCCATATTAACGATGATAAATGTGGTACAGTCACCTTAGATGATGGACTCCTGGATTTGGTGAATAGCCTTGCTGAATAATCCGCCAGCAAACCCGAAAGAAAACATTGTTTGTGGTTTGATAAAAAACTCAGATTGTCTTGTATAAATCTATGAACAGTGGTACAAAAAAACGGATAATAGGAGCAAAGTTTATAAAGTAAATTGATAATATGAAATAAACATTTGACAACTGGTAAAAATCCATCGGAACAATGAGGTTTGCCGTGTGTGATCCTTAACCTCAAAGTTTGTCTGTAAAAAAGTACATCACATCCTTAACGTCTAACTATTTGGTAGCAGGTATAGCAAGATAGGATCCTTTTTGAGTCAATGAACGTTGACTAATTGTAAATTATATATATGCTTTATTTTTGGGTCTTAATATTTGTTAGATCACGGAGATAATTTAGCTATTACAGGTGATGCCTAAATCATCTCCGAGCGTTTAGTAAGCGCGTTGGACTTCCCACCTGCAGCCCGAGGGGAACTAGTACTTCCATATAAAATCGACTGAAGTGATCGTCGAAACTTTTGAAAGGAACCCCTAAAAGACATCGGAAACCCGTTTTGTGAGTGTGGCTCTCGTTAATTCGTACGTCTAAGAAGTAACAATTCTTTGATCCTGTCAACAGCACATCATTTTTGGCTTAATGCCATAACAGTACAACAATAAATCTGACCGTGTTCATTTTCTATTTGAACACCCTTCGCGTTACCAAACCACGAATTGTAGCCCCTAATAGGTACAACGATCACCTGAGTTGTTATGTCGTGACTTTACTTCGCTTTGCATTCTCTCTTCAATTCTATCCTATAGGAGAAGTAATGCATCCAGTAGCTTCATACTGCGTAGTACTTCATACTGAAAATCGGAGATAAGCGCCGAACATGATTGTGGATCACTATACTCCCTGATCACGACAATGGATATTTAGACAATATAGAAATTTTGACGCATTAGAAGAAGCCTGTGAACACACTCCCTAGTGGAAAAGGGGGCGAAAGCCTAAGACGCTTATTTTCTCCCTTACTCCTTATAGGCTGTTTGTAAATACCTTAGATTGAAGGTAAACTCCTCTGGATAAAAATAAATAGGGCGCATAAATAAGATAGCCTGCGTCCGAGACTAATTGGGTGGTGGAATTTGTCTGCAGTCTAAAAATAAGACGGCTAAACATAAAAAAAACCACCATTTTCTAAAAGAAAGGCTGCCGTTGTCTTTCTAGATAGAACTTAAAACGACTAGATGTTTAGACTAACATCTTCGAGTTCAAAAAGACGGAGCCGTCTGTTAAGTGCGCTCTTCAGGCGACGTTGAAGTTTAACAACGGCCTTATTCCACCTTTTCTACCAAAACATATAACTTCAAGCGTCGAAATGACCAATACTGTAAGCTGAAATTATAATTTGAATGACATGTATTGAATTTTTGGCGTATAATTAAATATAAATACCAGAGAATGTGCCTGTATGAAGCAATTTCGTAAACAATTTCACGTTAGAAGCTGGACTTTCCTGTTCTCTTTCATAAACCGTTTTCGCTTCCTGGTAGGTTTATGATACGTCTAACAAAAAGTCTGTTATGGTTATTCTGATCTTCTCCAAAACATTTTCACCTTATAACTCAGATCCGAACAGCAGTACCCGTGGTGAGCGTGTCGAGGTTACACAACTTCGAATGGGATCGACGGCCACCAAGTTTTTCTTGACAATTTCACTTGCCCGTGTGTAAAGGGTGAACAAGTTTTCCGTGGACAGTTATCCTTGACAAGTTTAACTTACTCATTTTCCCTGGACACAGAAAAACAGCCTCGTACACGCGGGCAACGATACTTCACAAGTTTTCCTTGTAAGTCTCCGTAAAAATCTGGCAGGTCAGTTTTTCATGGCGGCAACTTACCAAATTGCGTCGTATACGTAAAGTCATCAATAAGGTGTTCGATTGACTGTTTCTTGTATGCGGAATAAAGAGGACTTCGCCCAACCTCGTCCCCAGTACTGTTTGAACGCCTTGTCCTGGAGTTTCTACATTATCTAAAAGGGCTAGCTTCTCATGTAATTAAACACGATATTTATGTCAAGCGAACCGAAGTGAAGCTCAGTGAGTAAGATGCAAATAGTGCCAAGCCACCAACACGCGCGCGAATACTGCATGAAGACTTCACCTGGCGTCATTATTAAATAGACCAATCAACATTCGTTATTTCAAATATGAGGCGATTTTCATGATGGCGTCATTTTACTACAACTACCCGAATTCATTTCGTTTTTTCTTTAAATTGAAGTTAAATTTGAATTTTCTAATAGCAGTGGAACAAAAATAAACAAAAGCCCCAAGGTAGCTGTAGTAAATGACGCCATTATGAAAATGGTCCATTGGAAGTTTGATTTCAATAACGCTATCCGTTTACGATTAACGAACGTTATCAGTTCTCAAATAATAAGCGGAACACGCCGAGTATAGTATTGTGAAACGTTTTCGCCTTCAGTAGACAGCCTGCCAAGCCAATAACATATAACATTAGGTTTTCCATTTGATTCTTTAATCAGCCTTTTAATTGTCCTTGTATGACAAGAAAATACATAAATATTTGGCTTCTCTAATAAATATACCGTCACTGAAGCTGTAAGTACAATTTTTATATTCGATTCAGTTAGATAAAATGCTTGAAAATAACTGAATTTCGATTTCAATAAATACAATTTCCAAATTATTTAGTTCCTCGTCTTAATGAATAAAAATTCAATTCTTCCAACAAGTGCATCGATTGATCAATTTTCTTTAAGACCTGTTCCACGACAGTCATTTAAAAAAAACTGTTAATATCTACCTTTTTTAGGCTAGCACTGACAAACAAACGTACTAACACAAGAATTATTGTATTTAGTACGTTATAGGACTACACACTAATTGCATGATACACTTCCCAAGGACTGAGAATTTAGACGGGTCTGACTTAGCAGTCAAAATGTTAACATCCCTCACTTGAACAGAAAGTAATCATAGTTTAAATGGGAGCAAATTTCTCCCATTACTAGCTCATTTTTCTAAAATAGTTCTAATATTTTACAAAGGTTATCTATTACCAAGGATATTAGTTTTCATATGCATTCAAGCTAAACATCCGTAACTGGGACTAAAAAGTAGCTTCTTCTTGCATTAAAAAAATTAAAGCCAACATAGTGATAAAAAGTCGGATGATGTCTGCCTGCCACTGTTCATGTCGTCATTATCAAACTCAAAGGTAACCGATTGGGTTATTGTATTAATTGTCAAACGTTGCAAATAGATCACAGGTATAAACATGTTTATAATGTTCAAATGTAGTTCAATGTTTCAAGACTCAGCTTTTTGTCCCAAATGAAAGGCAACGGATGGACCGTATTTACACAAATTATATAACCGATAATGACCATCTTAACACGTCTTTTGTCCGTTTTAAATCAGCGATAAAATGCCGCACTAAATTTAATACTGACTATCTGCAGGGGAAAAAATGAAACCGTCAATCAACGTTTTTGTCACAACTTGTTATTATAAAATAGATGTCAAAACCTTATAAGTAAATTATAAGTAAAAAAATAAAAGTAATAATAAAATTAACTTTCAAAAAGTGTTTCCGTTTGCTAATATGCCCAGTCCATTAGTTAATACTTTCTAATATTTCTAATCAATGAGGCAATTAATGTTGACATGACATTAGCTTTTTCCGCCAACAGTTCCACATCTGAGTCGTTTGGCTTCTCAACGGTTACCACTTTGACAGTGGTAATGACGTCACCATAATGGTCTAGTACCTTGGTTACCATGGAAACCAGAGTACGCGCATTATAACTGCTGTTTTCGCTCGGTACTGCATTGACATTTTCGCATGACTCAACCAGCTTTTCAAGGGAATCTAGTGAGGCCCGGATAGCTGACACAACTTGAGCCCTTCCACGTTTGACACTCGAAGAGATAACTTTGACGTCGCACGCTAAGAACCTAGCGTTGTTTTGTAACACTAAAGGCCAATTCTTCGTTCCATCTGGCATTTTTACACTCGTTGCCCTACCACTCAAGAACGCTTCAAGTCTCTCTTTAAAATCGCTTACTTTTGATAGACTTTCTGCACAACATTTAGCGCATTTTATCTCCAGAGGTTTGGTTTCATTTTCTTCCAAAGAATGTGGTGGACACGAATCAATATCGTCGCCCAACTTGCAATGATTGTCTAAACACAAGCTAGAGCGTTTAGTTTCACTAGTAGAAGGCGCGGCTTCTTCATGACAAAGTGTTCGGCGGTTTTCGCCTCGAGGCAACGAGGTTAGAGTAAGAGATCTTGACAAAGAAGCAGTGCCAGAAATTTTACCTTGTGTTTTCAGCACAATGTCACTAGAACTATCACGTTTATGATAAAAATATTCTGAAGATCGTCTGGTCTTCAATTCTTTCGCTGAAGAGGGAAGATCGAAAGTGCTTCTTGACAAGTATCGGGTAGAGGTTCACCGAAGTCAAAATCATTGTCATCAAACCGAGGAATCGTTTTTGGTGGCGAGGTTTCCGGCAGTGGAGGTGGGGAACAATTGGGAAGAGGCGGTAGGGTAGATGAGAGTGATAAATTGTCAATGATGTCCTCATGGAATTCTGTTGCTGTCTCTACAAGACCATGATAATCGTCTGTTTTGGACGGATTTCGCACCAGGTTTCCATTAACGTCGCGATGCGAAGGTCTCTGCAAATGAAATACCTTATCACTACCAGGAGAACCAGCATTGTGGAAAAAGTGAGATGCTGCAGGTACACGGGACGTTGTCAAAGGAGGTTTTGGATGAAGAAAGGGTAAAAAGGTGCACTGCGGTGACTTTGAATCGGTAATACGAGATTCCACCGGGGAAAAGCGATCGATTTTAAGTGACGATTCCCAAGCATCCTTTACTGAAGACTGTGAATACGAAGATTGGGTGGGCGAGTAAGGTGATGGAACGTATGGGGAGTTGTGAGTAAACGATGAGCTTCTGCCTATTACACGGCTATCACGTTGTTTATTAGTCTCAATCCTATGTAAAACGTGCTCACTAGTAGCCGAAGGAGAGAACACAGCTTGTGAACGAAACGGAGTGGGCCTTTTAGTTGTTTTATCGGAACCCAATTTCATGACCGCGTCCAACGAAAGTCCAACCTTAAAATCACTAGAGTTGACACTATCACAAGTCTCGGGGTCTTTACCTTCTGCCAGAGTTTTGTTTGGCATTTGCATCTGGGATACAGTATCTGAGGGAGATTTTAAGTTATTGTTTGAATCATTAAAGAAGCTTTCATTCTGAGTTTCGGATCCGAGAAATGATAAGTTAGCTTTAGCCGACAGTGAATTCAAGCCTTCATTATGTTCATTTACGGTTCTCATCAATTGGTTCTTTTCTTCAACCTTCATCACACGCTCTTCATTCGGTGAAACGTCCATACCCTCATCAGGAGTAGTATCACATTTTTTCGCCCTGCTTTCACTTTTTGTTGTCCGTGGAAAACGTGGTTTTGGAGGAACAGGGGGCTTTTGTTTTAAAGTGACCATCGAGCGGCTTTTCATAGAAATGTTCTCTTGACTTGCGCTACAAATTGAAGGTGCTACTTTAGATGCCTCACCTGATTTCATGCTGATATAGTCGATGTTGTCCAAATCTGGTGATTTGACAACTTCAAAATTTGGAAAGTCGTCTAGCACATCCTTGTGTTCCATATCACTGATTCCTTGCCTTGTGGTGCTTGACTCTTGCAAGGCTGATAGACCACTGAGAAAATGATGTGGATAAACAGAGCCTTCCCTAGGTACATAACATGTAGAGCTCTGCTTCGTTGATATAATCAAAATATCTTTATCTCTGTGCGAGATAGTGATTGATTTACTCGCAGAGTCTCTCCCTTTTGACGTCGACGAAGCATCAGCCTCGTCCATTTGAGCTTGAATTTTCTTGTCCTCAGTGAAATTTGAACTTAAAGTTCCCTTTGGTACCAGACCTTTGTTTTGGGCGAGTTTATGATCATCTGTTAAGGATAAAAACTTTATTTCATTGTAATTGTACATTAAATCGTCTAAGTCGTTGCTGCGGACGTCCACGGCTGGTGGTGGTGGTGATGCAATCCTAATATTTAAAATGGTATGCACTGTTTCTGCCAAAGAGGGAGGGGGTGGTACAACCAGATCTTTAAGTTCCTTATCCAATTCATCCTCACTTGTTACTAGATCGGCTGGAGGCGGAGGAACGATTCGAATATCATTATCTTGAAGCTCGGGTGTAGGAGTTGGTGGCAAGGGTATGATCCAATCAGAAGGAGAGTAGCTTCTATCTAGTTCCTTCAGTGCGAATTTACTTTGATCTATCGAGTCGCTTAACGATCGAGATCCTAAGATATGATGTAATGACTGATCAAACGAAGGGCTAGATCCATAACTATCATCATTCCTGCAGCTCGATTCTGCCAGCATGCTTGGCTCCTCGTTTGAGACACGTTTTGAGGTTTCGACAATGCTTTCCTTTTCCTTAAAATTCGTGTTATCATAAGGTGAAGATAAAACTGTTCTATCGCTTGTGAACGGCTGGGTAGATTCCTCTACTTCCAATTCCTTGGCATTCAAGCTTGAATGACTATTCAATGAAATGTCATGTCTATCGTTAAAACAAGCATGTAATAATACCAAAGAAACAGGATCACCATTCGTATCATGTTGCTGCTCATCGATGCCTTGCTTACTTTCTTCCTGCTCTTCCTTGAGATGCAGACGATCACTGCACCAATTCTCTTCGCCGTCTTCTAATATTACTTCAGGGTTTACTTCATAAGTGAACTCAGTACTTTCCGAAGAAGACGTAGACAATTCCTCGCAATCTTTCTCCCTCCTAGCGTCTTCGGAGTACTTAAAAAATAAAGGGGGATTTAAATCATTTTTCGCGTGGAATTCCTTGAGGCTCACTGGCGCAAAATTTAGATCCTTTTGGGTAGAGTTAAAAACATCCGCACATTCTTGATCTTCTTCAGCCAGTAAAAGAACGGCTTGTTTACTGCCTGGATACTTTAATCGCCTATTAGGCTGGAAGTATTCTGGAAACGTTGAAAAAAGAGATTCGTCTTCGTCTGACATTTCTGACGCTGTTTCGGTATCGCTACTTTCAACGAATTCTGAAGAATCGATATGACTTTCTTCACTGTCCTTATGATCGTTTAAGTCATGAGGTGTGCTGATGGTGTCGTTTCCAGAACGTGAATAATCTTTCAGTTGCATCTCTTCAGGTTGAGTCCCATTTGCATCAGAATTTTTACTAACTTGGTGGACACGCTTCTTCTTCTCTTCGTCTTCTTCTTTTAGCGTGTGTGATGCACTTTCCTGATAATCAAATCCCTCCGACGCAGTTTCACCTTCAACAAAGTCTACCAATACTATTCCCTTGTTGACGAATTTACTTTCATCAAACCCTAAATCGCTTGGAGATGGAGTGGGATTTCTGTCTCGGTAAGGATCAGTGCTGATAAACGGATCTTGTTCTAGGATTAAATGTAGATTGTCTCGTTGGTCTGAAAACGTTGCTCCGTTAGAGCTGCTACCAAGAGCGTCTGTGGCGCTGTGTTCAAGGCGAGCAAACATATCATTGTTAACAAATCTTGTGGTCTCGACCTCTTTTTCCACCTGCTCGGATTGACTAGAACCATTTTGTGATGTCACGTGGCCGGGTGATCCCAACACAGAAGCAATCCCTTTTCTTTCATCAACAGCATTATCCGCCTGCGTCTTGAGCTCCTCGGGGTTTACAGGCACTACTACCCAACTGTTACTACAGTCGGTCGACATTGAACTTAAGCTTTCTGTATCATTGACACTAAGTTCACCTTCACTTTCATCAAAAACTGTTCCACCTGCTTCTTCATTGTTCCAGATTTCTTCTGCTAGGACCAATCCTGAAATCAAATCATCCTCGTCTGCAGGAAAATCGTCTGTCACTGCCGTTTTTGCAGATTTAATGGCTAAAGCATCTTTCCCAGACGTTCCTGAGGACGCCCGGCGCCGCTTACGTGTCTCACTTAACTCCTCGCTGTCACCATCGGTTTCGCTACCGCTAACTCTGTTGATGTTCTCTGTACTACCCTTCAAAACAGACGAGGCCTTTTCAAGGAGATCATGATCATCCTGCGTTATAACAAGCTCAGGCGTATCACTTTGCTGTATGCTTACACCGTCTGCTTTATCTTCATGTTGGGGATTAGGCGGCCCTACTGGTTTGTTGTTCACAGAATCTTGGTCAAGCGTCGTCGAAGTCACATTTTCCGCGACCACGTGTTCTTCACTGGGCTCCTCCGAAATTGCAGTTTCATGAAATCGAGGCGGAGCTCTCGATAAGTCGATAAATACGTCCATTTTTCCGTTCAAGGGCGCAGTATTTTCTACTTGTGTTTTGTTCTTTGCGTTTAAAGTTTGAAAGCGGGAAGGGTACGCCCAAACATCTGGAACCACGCGATGCTTTGAGTAAAACTCTGGTGCTGCAAGACAAAGTGAATAGAAAGTTTAGAGTCAATCTAGTCAAACATCTGCAACAATAACAATAGCAACGACAATAACAATAACTTGTCATCATACAGGCCATTAGACTAGAGGCGGAGTACATTACATTAAAGTATACATGGAAGAAAGATCTAAGCTTGGTAGAAGCTGCCTATATACCTATTGTTAGTTTAGCATACATGGTTCTTCCTTTGTAAAGAAAAATGTTATGATATGTGAGGTCAGTGGCCCTTGTTACTCCGATTTGATGAACAGAAATATCAATTCCACACTTATTAACAATTAGTGCACATTGTTCTCGCACTTTGGTCACCCTTGAAATCACGGAATTATCTTCGATGCGAGAAAAGCAAAATGATTTCATATTTAATCGTAGTATTAGTTGTACTCACCGTCATTTATTGGGGGGTCTCGTCTAAATGAAAAGGGCCATTTCTCTTCGTTTTCCACTGGCAGCGGTGTGTTACTTGTGTTGTCAACATACACTTTGTAATACCCAGTGATAAGTGCGATCATATCCGTACAGTCCAAAGTGGTACAAATGAATTGAATAATCTGCAAGTAACGAGCAAACTTAATTATTTTACCTCAAAAACTAATAAAATAATCTATCCATTAACAGCAAGCTTAGAAGTTCAGCTGCTATTTTCCCCTTTTATAACTTATTTGTAAAACCCGACCCAAAGAGACAGCTCTTGACGGATAGAACGAATCACTCATCGACACGATGACCCACTGTCCACCGTCTAGTTCACCGAGACAGACAGATAAGCTGACAAGCAGACAGAAATGCTGACTGACTTAACGAAGGTAGGTTGGTAGGTAGGCAGGCAGGCAGGCAGGCTGGCAGGTTAATTGGTTAGTTGGTTGGTTCATGAGTAGATGACATTTAATGATATCTTATCGTGTGATTAAATCGCACAACAGTACCTCGCCCTCTTGAAGCCGGATACGTAGTAACTGCTTGTTATCCTCGGAAACAGAAACCTTGAATCCTGTGATCTCGTGAAAATCAGCAAGTTGACACAACTACAAATAACAACATAATCGCACAGAACATCACAATATACTCCGTTGTCAGATAACACTAGCGTCTGTCATAAATAAGAGAAGAACAAGGTATCCAGAATTAAAACAGATTCCCGGTTAACTAACGGCTTCGCAAAACACGACTAACAGGGTATTAGTGCTTACTTGGAAATAGAGAAAAGAAAGTACCAAACGATTACTTACAACGTTGACCTTTCCTCTGACAACTTGACTCACTCCATATTTTAGGTTGACAAGAACAGTGACATGTTGCTTCTTACTCTGAATAACAGTTTTGAAAAAGAATAAGATAGTCCGTTAATAAGGTCAGAACGTTTGAGGGGAATCAGGAGATTTCTCCTCAGGAAATTGTCCAAAATTGGGGACGTTACTTAGGATATACAGTACGGTGTAACTTGACATTTCTTTCCCGAACACGGTAATTATAAACATGGTGGGGAACAAACGATAAAAATCGTTTGACAGCTTCTGTTTCTAGGGAATTACCAATGTTTTCGCTCAAAGAACTCGGCATGCAATATTACTTGTTTATTGCAATTGGGGAGCAAAAACGATTGTCACTCCGGCTTCAAGGTATGAGATATACTATCTTCAGACCAAAAGGTAACAGACCTTTTTTAGGCTTGGTCCATCACTGCCATTATCAACAAGAACCACATCAAAATATCTTCCACCATAAGAAAATATCTCCACTGCAAGATTCAAATAATGGATTTTACACTGCAACGAGCTCATGTGTCTCTCGCCTGGAGAAGCCAGATTCTCGTTCTGTTTTACTTGCTGATCCAAAATCTTGCGCAGCTCTTTTTCCTTCATGCTGTGTAGGACATCCGACGAAACAAACTTGCTGAGCCCTCCGAATTCCTTCTCCATCTGTCGTACAGACATTTTCAGTGGACGCCCGGCAGCTGCTTCGATGGCTTTTTGTTGGAGTTGAAGAGCGGCGAGCTTGATGGCAAGATCATACTTTATGTCCATTCCATAAAACCCCTCTACCACCCTGTTGGTAACCTGAAAGCAAGAACCATTTGGCATTTTCACTCTCTAGGCCAATGCAATGTGAACTTTTGACTTCGTGGGGAGGGGGAGGTGGTCATTAAGTGCGTCTACTTAAAGCCGTTGACGATTCGTCTTCTGTTTGGTGCAAGTTGTTTCTTCAAACATGTGGAAGAAAACGTTTTGCTCTATTTATGGACTAAGACACCATTGAGAGTGAAAATAACAATATTTTATCAACGAAACCCAGTCGTATGGGAGTTTATTGCCAATTGAGAAGCAAACAAGTTGGCAAAATGTTAAAGAAATGCTATTTGTTATGTTATTTAACATACTTTTATGCCATTTTGTTTGTTATTCGGGTGAATTTCTAGTCTTTTAATGTAAAAAGCGACATCAGGAAGAATCGACCAACTGGAGAAAAGCTTACTCCAACAGAAAACGGTTCCTAAGACAGGAAAGCATGTTATTCACCTGAGCATAAAGATACTCAAAGGCATTAGGATCCTGAGAAAGCAACTCAATGTGGTCCTTGGGAACAAAGCTGTTAGAAATGAGAAATACAAAATGTCACCATGACACAGCAGAACCCTGGACTACAAAAACTAAATTCATATCATTCAAGGTTAGACATAATGAAACAAGTGCCATAATAGAGCTGGTTGATATGGCACAAAAACAGCCTACAGGGAATCTAATTTTGGTTTCTTATAGCTTTACCCCTCAGAAAAAAAGCTAGTACTTCGCGGGAACATCTTAATAATATCTGTGCCTTTATGGTTTACTAAGCTCTCTTACAATGACATTACAATGCTCCTGCATGAATTTCGGTGAAATAAAAAAAATCGGTCTTCCAAAAAAAGTCGAATTTCAAAAAGAAACACTATTGAGCATGTGAAGTGTAGCGTTATTACGTTTAAATGGTAAAAAGGAAATTTATATGATGAACAAAATTCACAAAACAAAATATACAAAGGAAGATGATACTAACGCGATGTTAAGCTTACACAAACAGTTCACGCTACTGCAGTTTCGATTGGTGTAAATCTGTTGGAAAAAAGTAGTTTAGCAGAATAATGCCACGTTTACACTTGGTGCCGAAGCACTTGCTCATTGGTACCAACAATTCGGTGCCGTGCTCGGACGCGAGTACACAGCACAACAAGTTTGACAAGGAACACAAACAAAGAATCAACACGCAACATTTAAAATATGAGCAGATTTACCTCAGAAATTTTCTCGTGGTTTTGAATGTAGGAGATTTGTCCTTTCTTTGGACCAGTCAGAACCAAACTGAAATATTCCATTAACCTCAGATCGAGCTTTGAGGCAAAGGAGCTAAATATTTCCTGTATATGCGGAAAAACAAAACAACGAGAGGACATCAAGTCATGAAATTTGAACAATAAGGCAGAGGTGCCGTGGAAGCATTTTCAATGTGTATGGTAAAACCTGGTTCTGACGTACGACGCAACCATAAGCATGAGCGTGACCATAATAACAAAGATGATTACAGGCGCTGTAAGCATAACGTGACATACGCATTCGCAGTGGCATAAAATTTTGGCGCGACTGCCTTTTGTGGCGTATTAAAATTCAACATTACGTTTAGTCTGCACAACTTACCTCGGCAGTCGTGTTGCAGTCGTACCGAAAAGAACGCGTCTGGCCATTTTCCAGGAACACTTTCAGGACATTCGGTATTAGAGGCAATGAAGACTGTTAAAGAGGCAAGAGCAAGTGAGTGACCGAAAAAGACAAAAGAATACCCCTAAAAGGGGGTGTTTCTTGGTGTTGCGGAAGCCATTGCTGGTTAGCTTTTGTGTTGTGGTGTGGGTTTTGTTCAGTGTCTTTTGAATCTTTTGTTTTACGTCATTTGGTTATCACACCATCCGCAACACCAAGAAACTACCATAAGGCTAAAAGGTGAAAGAAAATGTTTAAATTCGGACATTAGTTTCAGCGGCAAGTGCAACTATTCTCATGACTGTCTCCCTTTGTCTAACTATAAAAAGCGACTATTGTTTTCACCAAAAACGTAATTTAAAAGGAAGACATTTTAAGTGCGTAAGTAAAATAAACTAAAACGATTAAACTGGTGATAATAGTCAGAGTGGATTTTACAAGCGTGGCACCTGACAGTGCAATCAACTGAAAATCTAATAAACCAAGCTCCTCCTCCGCCTGTGTTTTTTTTTTTTAAGACGCATTTTTTTAAGATTCGATTGTTTATAAAAGCGGCATTTTTAAAATAAGTACCAGTTTAACAAATTAAACTATCTTTCAAGGAAAAATGATGATTTATTAAGAATTCGGTAGTTTTCAAAATGCTATGAAGAGTGTAAGTTGTCTTTTTTAGTGTCTATTTTGTTTCGTCTATTTTGAGGAGGAAGCGTGGTGGAGTGGTTAGGGCGCCGGACTTGAAATCGGAGGTCCCGGGTTCAAGTCCCGCTCTTACAACTAGCTGGAGTTGTTTCACGGTAGACCCGAGTTCAACTCCTCGGCCACGCTTGTAAAAAGTCAACTTGTCTGCCTCCTGCCAGTTGGGATTTTTAACATGTTATGTTCAATTTCAATATTTGTTTTAATATTTGAGTGGCGTGCCTGTGAAATAGCTGGATAGCTAAGTGCTCGTCCACTGTAAACCACATTTATTATTTTTTTTTATTTTATTATTTTTTTTCACTGTCTGGCTCAATGCAATGTGATTTCATGACAGTGGTAAGTGATAGAACATACTCTTCTGACAGGTTCCATTGGTCCGATGACCTGTACCAACGCGGGCTCATCTGCGAAACGCACGGAGACTGGAGTGGATCGCCGACGTTCTCTTGTGGTTCGACTCATGAGTGATGACTTCCGGTTATACTGAAGAGAATAACATGTGATTGTCACAAACAGTCAAACCTCTATTAAGCGGTCACCCTCGGGGAATAGCCAACTGACTAAATATGGGGATCGATTTAATTCCGGGGATTTGTTAAGTGACCGCTTAATAGAGAACCGCTTGATAGAGGTTTGACATTAATTATAAAATTCATTAATAATTCATAACAGTTATGGCAAATCAATAGGTGGTATTTGGTCACATGTACACCTCTGTAAACCCCAATACAAATCAACTGAGTTGACGAATTATTGAACGGTAGAATTAACTTTTGATACAGACACCTGCTCAGCTAATTAGTATTCATTAACTTTTTATACAGATCTCTACTCATTGTTTCATTTCATAAGTACGATAAAATATTCGCGTCCGATCTGTATGGGCTTTTTTGTAAACGCCCATACAGATCTCCCGCTCATATTTTATCTACTACTTTCAAAACTTAGAACAGTAAGAATGTTCGTGTGAGTGTAGTATTCCAAAAATATGAAAATCGGTCCCAGGCCACAATGGAGATAAGGACCGGTTATTTAAACGAAGTCTAACTTAGACCGCGGTTTGAGACAACAGGGACCGCGGAGGGGGAGGGGCTGGTACGGCCGCGGCCCCACCACTTTTTTGCGCCCCCGCCCCCACTTTTTTTTCGATTGTCAGCCCTCCCACTTTTCACCTTGCTCCGCGGTCCCTGGACAATGACCTCCACATCTGTTTATAAGTGGGTCATTTTAAGCACATTAATGTTCTTCTAGTCTGTGATATATATATCTTCCTGACACTGTTTATGGTTGGCCAGATTGGACACATTCTAAACAAATTGTCTAAATAAATTGTTTAAATAACCGGCCCTAACAGTTTGGTAAAAGGAAAGAAAAATGAATTTCATATTAATGACTATAATGGTAATAAAATAATTTGGCGTTTTAGATTTGGGCGGGGATTCGTTTTCTAAGCCGATCACGCATGTAACTTTTTTAACCATGGAAGGCGACTAAACTGAACCGCAACATAACCAAGTCTGTCTCGATTAAGAATATAAATAATGTGGGATATATTTCTTGCCTGATTTTTACTATCCTGTACATCTTCACTTGCTACCACTTCCAGTTCAATACGACTAACGGCACTCCTAAACAAAAACGCAAGGGAACACGGGTACAATACAAGTTATGTCATTTACATTTTCAATTTAACTGAAAAAGTCCATAATCCCTTTAAAACCAGTTTGGCCCAATGGCAAAACCGAAAAAGGACGGCAAGGGTCGATATTCCCACCCATAAATCCTCCTTTCAAGGGCTTAGCAATGTTGGTTTTATCCGTGAGTTTTGATTAGCGTTTATCAGAGGTGCTCAGTCTAAAGAGAGGCGTGAATACTTTCGGAGCTTTCAGTTTTCAATTAAGTATCGAATTAGTACATCGAGTTAGTACATCGAGCTTTGATGTTGTATTAATGCAACCAATACGACCCGCGCCATAAACCAGAAACCAAAGCCAATCATCATTTGTTCCCGCGCGTGTCTCAAGGCCCGTTTACACAGGCGATTTTTTTTGTGCAATTTTTGTCGCACTTTTCGGTGCAATTTTTGTCGCGCGCAAGTTGCATTTGGGAGCGATCTGTCGCGCGATGTCGCAGAGGTTTCGAACATGTCTGAAACCTGATCCAACTTGGCGGCGATTTTTGGGAAATCACAACAAATGTCGCACCCGAATCGCAGAGGAAATCGCCGCTAGTTTACACTTGTGACAAAAGTTGCCTTGGAGGACGCGACAAAAATCGCATGTGTAAACGGGTCTTCAGCGTCTCAGCCGTGTGTCTGTTGTGATTGGCTAGCGTTATTATTTTGGTTTGGGGAACCTAATTAAAAAACGCTCTAATAAAATTGACGCAATCGATAACTTAAATTTTTGTTGAAATTATACAAGATTCGATTTAGCATCCTCCTTCCATAAAAGCCACCTCCCGATGATTTTTTGCTATTTTCAGGTAGTACATATTTTTCTATTATTTGTCAAATTGACACTAGTGCCGTGCACTGCATATTTTCGTATACAATGTAAGCTAAGGTGCCAATAAAATTATATTCAACGTTAAAAATAAAAAAAATGGGAGCTCATTCGAATCCTTCGAATGGATTGTTCTAACTCAAATTATGAAAGAGAATAAGGTAAAGTACTTTATAAAGAGTAGATCGGGGGTAATAGGGTTGCTCTTCCAATGATTTGGAAGGGTCATTATTTTCGGGATATAGTTATTGGAGGAAATCTTTAAATTTTAAATTTAATTTAAAAAAGTTTCTTTTTACGCAATCTTTTAATTAAGTTATCTGTTATTTATAGTTTGTTTATTGTAATGAGCCTTAGGACGTTAGGATTTGGCGCTATAGAAATTTAAATTGTAATTGTATTTAGTCTCACACATTGTAACGTACTTAATGAGGCTGATGACATCAGCTTGTGGCAAATCTCTCACATCCTTGCCTTTCACCTTCAGGATCTGGTCATTAGCAAACAACTTGTCATGGGACGGTCCATCTGCAAGTGTCAGATAAACATAAAAATCAAACTGTTAAATAAACGATTTAAACGAAATTTTGCTGGAAACTAACTTTTGGATTTATGATTTTTAGATTGCTGATCAATGTCGTAGCACTTTACAGGCCCGTAGGATGGAGAGGGGCCGGGGGTGCCCGGGCTCCCCAATAATTTTGATAGGCAAGTAGCATGTTCATCTATCCGGCATCCAACACTGACATTAGTTGCATAATTTGTACAAACCTGTTCCATGAATGAGTACAGTTATGTTTAAGTAACATATCTGATCCATGGTTGAACACTTGAGTCTTGTTTAAATACTTTTTTTTTCATTTTCGCGGGATATTTCCAGCTTCTTTCACTTCATTTTATGAAATTCATTCAACATGAATGAATTGAGAAAGTTCATGGTAATGAGTTAAAGTACAACTTAAAATTGCTAACCGGTATTATAATTCAACACATTGATACACTGCCCAAATATGGTCAAAAAGTTATCGATATATGTTATGTCCACATGACGTATAACCAGCGATGGCGGTAAATTTGGCATTTTGAAGGAAAGTGAAAATGACTGCTGCCTGCAATTCCGTGTTTTTGGGCGAAAAAGCGCGTGAACTATTAGTTAAAAAAGGAAAAAGAAAGAAAAAAAGAGAAGAAAAGAAAGGAGAAAAAATATTGTTCACATGATTGGTCAGGGCAAAAAAGGCGCGAAATTTTCGCGTTGTCGCGGTCGCAGTGTTTCTTGGCGTAGCTGAATGAAAACTGGTTCAAACTTTAACCGCTCGACAAGGAGTGAATGAATATTTTCTCTTCAAACTGTGCTTTGTGTTATCAATGTGTTGAATTATAAAACTATTATAGCGCTCAAGCTTGCGTGATATCGCCTAATTTTAGCCGACTCGGCCTACGACCTCGTCGGCTAAGTATTAGGCGATATCACGCGCGCTTTCGCGCTATAATAGTTAAATACAACATGTATTGTAAGGAAGCCTGATTTAATGTAATTTTGTTGTAACAGTTGTTGTTCCAAATTTTTATCTGAACTATCTATAACTGTTGGTAAAACATCGGCTAGCTCAAATGAAAGATTCAGTTACGCACATACAAAAACTTGTCTTTCACTACATTAATATAACCATTAAGTTTTAAAAGCTTTTATTAAGTTAAACGTTATAACTTGGTCCGATTAAAGGTTTCTATGTACACACTGTGTACACATATCTAATACATCACTGACACAAACCGGTTACAAAACAATCTAGCTGAGCACCCAACAATTCGATATAAATTTGGGCGAAAGCCTAGAAAGTCTTCAACCCTGTTTTTTTTTGTCAATTCAAAGCCGTTTAAACTTGCTGGAAACTACTCTTAGAAGGCTAGAAATGTCATTTCTGAGATCCTATATTTAAAAAAATTCCGATGGAGCAGGCCCGGGTCCCCCTAGAAACTCACACCTCGTGATACCCCTCCCCCCTCCCCCACCCCCAACTATACTTATCATGCTGCAGCCCTGCTTTGCGAAACACATTTGTCGAAAAAAACGACTGAACGACTTCATAGAAAATGCCCATAGTGAACTAATAATACGTCACACGTTGGAATCCATCCACATGCAGACACAAGAGTCAGATAATAAACAAAATTCCACTTTAAACAAGACTATATTAATTGGCAGTCAGTCTTACTTGGTATCACAGAGCGTATCACTACTGGTTTTTCACTGCCTGCAACAAATCCAAAACCTTAAAGACAAAGAATGTCATTAAAAATTTCCTGTCATATTACTGGGATCTCAGCTTAGCGTCCGCGCCTCGGATTCTAAAAAAAAAAATATTGGAAATGCTGGCGCCACTTCTAGTTCTGAATCAAATGGAGTGTTTTCCAAGCTTTGTCCACGAAATATATGGGGAGAAACGACCAGAAAAGACACAGGACTACTTAATGTAAGTAATTTTTAACTTTATTTGAAATAGATTAAACTGTATTTAGTGGAAATGCATTTTTCCTATAGAGTGTTTTCACGTACATACGTCGCAAAACCCTTAAAATTCAGAAGCATTTATAAACAACAGTTTTCGATTCCAAAATGTTTATGGAATTGTAGAGAGTTTAAAACTACACATCTGGCCCAAATTTTGAAGCGCAAGAGCATTTCGTTCAAGAGTTATAGGCGAACGAGTATTAGACATTTTTAGTAAGAAATGTATGGAGCGGCCATCCACTTAGGGACAACAACATGGCGGAAAAATCTCATCACAAAATATTGAATTCACTGTAAGTGCCATTAAATCGGCTTATAAGCATCTATAATTCAAAAATACATTGTGTAACTTTCAACTGGTTCAATTTTGTTTATTTTCACGGCTTAACTGAAATAGCGTGACGAATTGCGTGACACATTTAAAACCTTTATAAATCGAAACCAAAACATTGTTAAAACCCGAAACTTTTTGTAAAAACTTATAACACTGGTATCAACATACTGTGTTAGAAACAGCTTTGTAGAATGTATACTTTAGATTTTTGAATTTTTATGACGTCATGTGCAAACACTCTTGACTACATGTATATATAGCCCATGATCAAAGTTTCAACTTACTTTGATTTCACAGGGGTGAGGAGGGGTGTGCTTTTTGTCTGAAATCATTTTTTGCGTTTTTTCTATCTGAAATTTATACATTCCAAATGTTTTAACAATATTTTAACTTCTATTGCCAATTTGTTATTAGTCAAAAAATAAATAAAGATTAAGTATATCAGCAATGAATACAACCAAATATCTCTGTGCCCAATACTTTGTGTCTCAATAAATTTTCGTATCTAACTCTGAATATTATGAAATGTGCAAAAATAATAACAGATATTGTCATAATATGGGGAAAAATGTTCAATAAAGACATCATCTCTATAAATAAATAAAGACATCATCTCGGTTAATCATCCAAGATCGTACTGGGGTAACAAATTAGCCAGGATTCAATTAAAAAATCATCCTCTGAGATATTTTTTTTCCAGAACCACTCAAAAATCATCTAAGAGGATGGAAAAATCCCATGCCAATATTTCGGTTTTATTAACAAAAACTTTCCTTAGGGCACCTCGCATGCAAATTTTCTTGGTCTTGATAGGGTAGTAATAGAGAGGTTGGTTGCTGTTGTATGATGTCAATATCAGCAACACCCTACTTGATTGCTGTCATCAATCATCACAGAGAAAGAAGGTAATAAATTAATTTGAGTTGCAGCAGCTTTTAGGCTAATAATTACCTTGTCAGTCTCAATATGTATTCATTTTCCTGACATCAAAAAATATTGTTTTATTCCAGGCATAATATTTGGAGACCCTAATAAATTTAAGAATTATTTCCATACCTATGGTTGCATCTCTAACAAGTTCGATCCTTCTTGCCTGTGTTGGGGTCTGCTTAGAAAAGAGATTGTAGCACAAACATTAAATGGTACTTTACCGAGAAGCTCCATTCTGAGCATACCTGCATTGGAATATAAGTGTCAGTAACTTATTCAAAGGCACTCTTCAAATAATTGTTGAAGCATTGATAAACCAATCAATCACTCAACAACACTGTGCCCTATAAAACGAGACACGACGGCAAAAGCCAGGCCTTCACTAACTGAAGACATATAGCATACCAGCAGCAACTACACATCTTGGCCAAATTTCGAAATGCAAAAGCATTTTGTTCAAGAGTTATAGGTGAACGAGTATTAGACATTTTTAGCAAGAAATGTATGTAGCGGCCATGTTTGTGCCGCACTCAGGGGCACAAACATGGTGGCCAAAAATTCAAAGTCTTAATTACACCAAAAATCAAATCAAATAATATTGTATTTGCTATGGTGTCCATATTATAGGGGTAAGGATTGTATGAATTATGAATTTTCTTATTTCCGGAACCAAGAGAACTGTCTGTAATAGAGAGATGTGGAGTTGTCTGTAGGATACAGAAAAGTTTGATTGCACAAACTCAGTAATAGAATGTGTGGTCAAAATTCTACTGTTATATTTTTGTTAATAATGAAATTTAAAAAAAAAGCCTGTCAGTTACCATGGGGAGATGAGTTGCTTGATCAGCTTCTGATCTTGGGTCCTCTCGAGTTGTTGTCCTTGTTACATGGCTTTTGAAAAGAAAGATTTTATATGTAATTCAAAAATTCATTAATAATTGATATCAAAGCACAATGAGAGCTTGACGTCAAATTGATCACATGCATGAACATTTATACCTGGTAATGCATGGTCATTGTGAAAAGCCCGATCAGTCCAGGGGGAAAGTGGGGTTGAATGTGCAAACAATGTAATTAGATAATCACTGATGTTTTTAAAGAGAATGATTTTAAAATGAGCAGCATGATCTAATATAAAGATCACATAATGTCATGTAATATTTATGTAAATAATTAACTTGTGGGTAGTGGGTAGTAATCATTCAGGATTCTTAGTACAACAAATGGCGACTTTAATATTTTTGTTCAGTAGTCTGTTTTATGATATCTAGTTTTTTGCCATTCTGAAATGGAAACTTCTCCAAGTACAAAATAAGCAACCAACAGTTTATAAGTTAGCCGTTATTTGAATGACACCAGCACCCTCATGTAAATTGCAAGGTGAGTGAGTAGTTCAGAGATGCAAGCTGCTTATTTCCACTCCTTCTCTACCACTGAAAAAATATTGTCAGAAGTTTTATCCACTGTACCTGTCAACTTTGGTACAGCATTTTTTAGTAGATTTTTTTTCCTCAGAACTTTAAAATCTCAAAACTTTCAACAGGAGCCAGAAAGTCATTGCCAGTCGGTATATTATGTGGCACATGTGTTAATTGGCTGCTAACTCAGACTCAGTCTACAGTTTGTTTTTCTAGTATGCTAATTTCCTCTTTGCACAAAAGCGCATTTGTTTAATCTCTGTAGGGACACTTTTTGTGATTTTTGTGGAATGTTTTAGAAGTCGTTTAAAACACTGGCAGCACTTGTTTTATCAGGTTTAAGGGCCTGTTTACATGGAGGGAGGGTGACCCGGGTAGCAGGGTCACCCTCCTAGCCGGGCTACCCTGGGAGGGCCAACTTTTCATACATTTCTTTACAAAGCACACTGAAGTGTTTACATGATAGACAGGGTCACCCGCCTACCTGGGTCACCCTGTCTGCTTGCCAGGGTAACCCTCCTAGGCGGGCTATCTTTTCTGCATGTAAACGGTCACCCCAGGGTCACCCTCCTAAGCGGGCTATTTCTTTTGACTTGAAATTACCCACAAAAACAAGCAATAAAAACAGCAAACTCGTCGCTATAGCCTTTCTTCTTGCTGCCATGTTTGTTAATATGTCGTGCTTAATAAAGCGTGCCGTTGCAATAAAACAAGTCCGCCAAAACATGAGCCCGCCAAAACAATTTAAGAGCCCGCTAAAAAGAAAGATAGCTCACCTATATGATAGCCCACCCTAATAGCCCGCCCATGTAAAGGCGGGCTATGTGTTAGCCCGGCTGGGAGGGTGACCCTGGTACCCGGGTCACCCTCCCTCCATGTAAACAGGCCCTTAAACTCTCAGCTTTGCTTCGATTCAACCTCGGCTGATAAAACACTTCTGCTAAAGTTTTTTTTTTAAACAGTACTTAACATTCATTACCTTAGGGTAAACTATTAAATGGTTATAAAAACTAAATTATAAATTATGGGTATTGTAGCGGAAATCCACAGATGGCCGGGTCCTCTTAATCCACTGCTTTCTAAAAGTTGGACAAATAAGAATTTAGAAAAAATGTTGACTTTGTGGAGGGCTCAGGGCTTAAAGAATTTGTTCATAATTTTTATTTTCCTTATGATATGCAAGCATCTTTTGAATACATTTATGTGCATCAGAACTTTCAATATTATTTGCCAACAGACCTTTTCCGCATTCCACTCCAGTGAGCACACACAATGAAACGAGGTCGAGGCTTGGGTGGGCAATTTCATACAAACCACTGTATTTTGTCCACCCCAGCCTCGAGTTGGTGCCTTTGTTCACAGGAATGCGGGAAAGGTCAGCTATTACTTCTTTCTATATTTTGTGTTTGTTTTTTGTTTTGTTTTTTCCCCAAAAAAGAAAAGGAAAAAAAAAAGAAAGGGATGATTCAATTCTCAAGTCCAACCTCATAAAAGTTTGTGACATTGTTTTAAAAGCACTAAGCACTTGATTACAGGTTGGACAGGCAATGTCCGCTTAGGATTTAATATCTGTCTGGGTTGTGCATATGGCTGGACAATTTATAAAGAAACAAGCGTTGCTAATCGTATCAAAAATTGATTGAGAATTGAACTTTAAAGATTCAATAATGATCTCACGAAATTGCAATGTTGCTGAATAGTGACACAAATTCAGCAAAACGAAAAATTATGTTTACATTTTGTAGGTGTTATGTTAAGTTATGCAAGAGTTTATCATGAGGTGAAATCGACAACCGTATAAAATATGCAACTTAAGCTCTGTAAACCTGAAAAATTTAAATGTCAGTTGCTAGCAAATTTTAAACATACTTATTATTCGACTTGCGACGATGCAATACGTTTTTTTGGTAACACAGAAAATCAACGTTTTCCATGTAGATTGTTTACAATTTGTACACTTGTCTGTGGTGTAAACACCAGCGCGCGCTTTACCCAAAACAGCCGATATCGAATTTTATACTATATAGACAGTATCGTGGTTCACGCATGGATAAGATACAATACTGTTGATTAAGCTAAAGAATATTATTCATTTATTCATGTACTTACTTGATGTAATATTTCTTGTTTTGGCTGTCCAATGCCGATTCCCAGCCGTATGGAAGACCTAATTTGCTGCTCCAAAATTCAGGCGGGGGAAACCAATGTGTTGATCTCGTTCGTTGGCTGCGAGTCCAAATAGGAATACACATTAAATTAAATAGACATCCACTTGTCAACTCCAAACGGTGTAAATAAACATGGCTTCGAAACAGAGCCAAGGATTGCTAGATTGGTGCGATCAAGTGTTTGTACTAACATAACCAGGTGCTTAAATTATAGCTGTCAACTCGACCGAATATTTTGTCGATGCGAAAATGAGGTTTATAGAACTTCGACAAAAAAAAAGACAATGATTGCAAATAATATTTCCGGGAAACCACTCAAAAGTAATTTAAATTGCGCGAAGGAAACCGTAATTTCTGCCGCCGATACGAGTTTTAAACTTAATTGACGTCTTCTACAAAACAAATTTAGAAAACTAGATCATTGTATGACAGATTGAAAAGCGAATTTCACTTTCGGGATAACATCAGGTTCGAAGCTTTTAATACTATAAGTCTGCAGATATTCAGCGTGAAGCAAAATATCGAACTAAACTAACAAAGGTTTTGAAATAATTTAAGACTTACTTTACAAAATAGATCCTTTGATCTGTCATCGCAGTCGCTTTCCATTCTGGGGATAATTGTTTGCCATATGAAAGCAGTGACGGCAAAACTCTGCTCCTGGCGCTGGAATCATTATCAGAGGCCATTGGTGGAACACAACCAAACATGAAATGGACCCCCGCCGTTGCAGCAAAATAATAACATGACCGCTTAAAAACTCACAAATTAAGCGAACAAAAGAGCTTAATTCAAGCTAAAAACGTAGTTTTGATCTCCGAGTGTCATCTCACCGATTTACAGTGGCAGTTTTGCCGAAATAGCCGACATTTTCTCCGGAGAAAAAGGGCAACTGTCGGCAACTGTTTACGACAGGAGCAGTAGTTAAAGCACCGCTGACCAATACCTATTCGGCGTCTGATTGGTTGACTTCCGAGTAATAAACACCTGTACCGGGGGATAAATTGAGGAATAATCCTACAAGCAAAATAATTCTATTTCCCGCACGGCACAAAAACACCGCTAAAGTATACAATTAAAACCGGGATTTACGGTTACTAAATTCTGGTTGTTTTTTCCAAACAAAAACTGCCGCGAAAGAAAGCCTGAGATGAAATGTTTTCTTGAAGACGAAAGACTAAAAATTCGATATAATTTTGACAATATAATATTTACAAAACATACTAAATGGGAGCAGGAGCGGGGTAATAAGCTCCTGATGGGAGACAATAACAGTACTTCGCCATGCCAAAACTGCTGGAAAAATAAAGTAGAAAGCTGTAATCCGAATAATAAATCCTATTATACTTTTTAGTTCATAGCACTTGAAATCGATCATCTACCAAATCAGTCAAAACAAGAGACAGAGAGTGACAAATTTTGCAAGATTTCAAATGAAATTAGATAAATTGAAAGCTACAGCTACAATGTAAGAACTTCCCAATATAAAGTTCCATTTTAATATTGATACTTAAAGCTAAATGTACGGCCGATGAGCCAAAAGTTTGATTCCATGGTTATTAATTCTAGAGAGAGGATTACAAGTCGACGATATGTAAGAGACTTTCCTTGCGAATGGGAAACAAAAATAGGACAAAATATCGTACACGTTTGAGACTGTCGAGTCAGTGAAACACGCGATATAAACTTATTAACAAGCAAGTCACTTATCAAACAAAAAAGTTAAACTGCCGACAATGAATGATGACAATTCCATACCACAGTGATGTATATACGCCCCCGCTGCACTGGATATTAAAACATTTCTGCGTTTTGACCTTGGCAAAGACTACGGGCAGTCATAATTTGCATGATTATGAATCAAATCGCTCGCTGGCAGATCTGAGTAAAATAAAAAGCGAGCGCAGTTTAACCATGGCAAGCCGTGATTTAAATTCAATACGTGGGAGGGACAGAACATGAAAATATATATACTTTCAGTGGCGGAGAGGAGGGTGTGAGTGCGAGCGACCTCGGACAGTCTTAGAATCAGGCTATATTGGGGAAGTAAATACGAAGCAAGGACCGCGAACGAAAATGCTGCCGGTGTACGTAGGATCTGTAACAGATCTAGTCAGCCAAAAAAAGAGATACTGAATCAAAGTATAGAGCAAGGCTGATACTACGTAGAACATTCAACGAGACCCAACCAGGTCGAAACAGCTGTCTACGGTTGCATTTTGGCTTTCAGTTTGGGCTCCATTATGTCGTTGTCGCGTTAAATGTTCTACCTAGTATCAGCCTTGCTCTGTACTTTGATCATATTGGGGGGCCCGTAGTCAGTAAGACTGGGGAGGGGGGCGGGGGGGGACGGAGTGAAAATGTGTAGGGGGTGCAGATAACTCGGGATCCTCCCGTAGGTCCGTCTCTGGCTTCAAAATCTGAAGAGTAATGTGCATGAAGGTGCGCAAAACATGGAACGATGACCGGATAAAGCAGGCGATTGTGACCGCATGTGAATAAACTTTTAAAAGTGGGGACGGGAGTGGGTTGATATGCTGCAGTGTATTTCTTCTTACTCAACATCTGTAGATGGATCGTCGCCATGGTTCTTATCACTATTGTCGTCTCTCGGTCCTAATGCAAGACACGTCCCATACTACCAGGGGCGGCCTCCAGCAATTTTAGAAAGAGGGGGCCGTAAAAATTTGTATGAAATTCAAGTAACTGGAGTGGCATGGGAGCTACCAGTATGTAATGCTCCCAGGCCAAGCAGACATACGGTAATACGTTGCGTGCAATGTTGTACCAGTCTCGTGCAATTGTTGCAAACTGCATCCAAACCCGTTGGACACGCGAGGCAATTTGACATTTCGCACAAACTGTTGCGCAATGCCGAATCAGTTACAATGCCGCTCCAGAACTAATACTTGTTTTCTGACCTTACAATCAGCTGTACAATGGAATTGTAATTCTTGTATTTCGAAGTATAGTTATACTCCGACATGGTCTCTTCTTGCTGCAAAAGCCAGAGATCAAGGGCTCTTCGGGTACGCCTGATATGGGGACCGATCGAATGAGCTTAGGCTTGTAACATACTCTGTTTTGTGAACGCCAAACTGCACTAAGCCACCTCTTCTTCTTCGCCGCGCGCTAAACTACATTAATTGAAATCTTTACCCTAAACGGCATGATGTCTATATTCGGAGAAAAACTACCTTTCACAATGGAAAATACGAATTTCAACAGCAGTTGCCTGTGAGAAATTGACGGAGATTTTTGCTTCTGTTGCTTTTGGCGCAGATACTAAATTCGATCTTGACTATTTAGTTACAATGGTGTTATGACGTTAGGCTTTTGACCTGCGATCAGGCCCAATTTTGGCATGCAGTCTCTCATATCTCTGATGTGGTCACTCGCTAAAATAGCCTGGTAAAATCTTTCACAGGGAAATCTTAAGTGAAGAAAGAAATAATTGAACGTTCAGTTCTGCATTGAGTAGGAGAAACCTGATGGTAATTGCCCGAGTTTACAAGTTTTTGGCTGATTCATGTAATTTAGTTCTTCCTCGCCTTTCGTGCTATCTGCAATGACCGCTACCAGCTTACCTAGAGTCCACCTAAACTTCGTTGTTATCACTCATGTCCAGAAATGCAGGCAAGTATTGTTTAACGAGTACTTCATATTTGACAGAGTTGTTTGTTGTTTTCATATTGCTTCATATGTGACAGAATTCCGTGTGTTTTGGTGAACTTTTATAGGTGAGGACACTTTGTGATGCCAGTCATGCAGTATGTCCAGAAATGCAGGCAAGTATTGTTTAACGAGTACTTCATATTTGACAGAGTTGTTTGTTGTTTTCATATTGCTTCATATGGGACAGAATTTCGTGTGTTTTGGTGAACTTTTATAGATGAGGACACTTTGTGATGCCACTCATGCATGGAGTAGCGTGGCCCCCTCCGTCTGCATTTCTGGACATTTCTCGTTTATTATTAGACTAGCAGTAATCACAGATTATGGAGACGCGTTCGATTGAATTTTCGGCGGAAATAAGCCCCTGAAAAAAACCAATAGGGGCGGCCATTTGGAAGACCGTCTACCAAAAAATCTCAAATTTTACTGCACATAAACCACAGGACAACCAACACGAAATTAGAATTGCGTTCTTCGAACGCGATAAGAGCGACAAGCAAGCGGACATGGACCTTAATAATTTGTAATGGCTTGGTTCCTCAAAGACTTGCTCTTATTTGGACTGCCTATCTCAAGCATTCTCGTCGTCTCTCGGGCGTTTTCATTGACGCTTTTTGCGCTCTCATCAGCCCTCGTATGCTATCGTCAACCCTCGTATGCTATCGTCAACCCTCGTATGCTATCGTCAACCCTCGTATGCTATCGTCAATCCTCGTATGTTATCGTCAACCCTCGTATGCTATCATCAACCCTCGTATGCTATCGTCAACCCTCGTATGCTATCGTCAACCCTCGTATGCTATCGTCGCCCTCGTATGCTATCGTCAGCCCTCGTATGCTATTGTCAACCCGCATACACTGTCATTCACTCTAGTCAATTCACCATTCCCTATCATCTCAACCTTCGTAATGATATCGCAATAATATGCGATTGTTAACCATCATCTGGTCTCGTCGACGCCGATTTCCTTTTCGCAAACAAGCGATGCCATTTTTAACGGTCGATACTATCATTAGCATGCATTAGTAACCAAGCCTTTTGTAATGGTCGATGCCATTTCTCTATAGTTTATGCCTGGATTGGGATGAAAGTAGGCTATCATTATTAGATAAAACTGGGTTTAGGTAAAGCGATTATTAGACCTAAGCTAGATTCGCCGTTAGGTTAGATCTAGGGATAGGGTTAGGGTTATAGATGTATCATTAAGAAAAGCACCTTTTATATTTAATTTTTTCTTGGGTTTGTCGAATCAACCCAGTGGTCTAGCGGTGAAGGAGGGATGTTAGCATGCAGAGGTTCCGGGTTCGATTCTAGATGATTTATTGCAGTTTTCTTTTTCTGGTAGAAAAAATAATTCGAAAATTGGTGAAAAATTTTTTAAGTGTCGCTAAAATGGCATCGCTTGTTTACGAAAGGGAAAACTCGTCGACTTGCGTATCCTGTTCTTCACTATCGTGCGCTCTCGTCAACCCTCGTACGCTTTTATTAACTTGGTCTTACGCGCTCTCTTTAACACCAATTTCATCTGCTATTTGCACCTCTCACGTTTTTTTTTATTCTCATGCACTGTAATTAATTCTTATACGCTGTCATCAACTTTCAGAATTTTTTGTATCACCTTTTCTTATCCTATCAATAACCGTTTTATGCACTCTCATCACCACTCGTACACTGTTCTTAACTCGCCGCCAATCCTGCAACGCTGACATTCATTACCATGCCTTCTCGTCAAACATCATACGCACTCTAATAGGCCATTTCCGAGTTACGTTACGCCTCGTTGTCAAAGCGAGGCTAGGTGCACAACCTTTCATATGAAAATGAGTTTTCATTCACATGCAAATGAAACTCATTTTCATATGAAAGGTTGTGCACCTAGCCTCGCTTTGATAGAGAGGCTAAAGGCAACTCGGAAATGGCCTATTAGCGTCCACGCGCTGTTGTTAACTTTCGCACACTTATTATTAACTCTCGTGCGTTCTCGTGAACCATCCTAAAATGTCGTCACCTCTCGCGAGCTCTGTTTGCTCGTACACTCCCACAAACTTATACGCTGTCCACCCTTAAAGGAGCTATGTCGTGCAAAAAATGCTTGTAGAATACTAAGAGGAAAATATTAAGTGTATTTTCGAAGAGAAAATAGATCATAATCAGAGTTTTCCAAAACAAACTTGAAAAAAATTAGCCCAATTTTTGCGAGTGTTTGACTTCGCCCGACCATCCATGAATTTATGAAACCCAGGGAATATATTTTTTTTGTGAAGGTCCTCGGAAACAGACTGATAAACAATAAATTTTGCGCTTTGCATTTTTTCACTTTCATGTTTCACCTTTTCATGTTTTTGAAAAATGTCCGTTTTCAATGCGTTTGGGTCCGACACGTTTACACGTAGATAATTGGGAGTGCCGTGCCAAAAAATCATTAGTACCGTGCCGAATATTTAGGGTGCCGTGCCGAATTTTTAGCGCGTTTAAATGGGGTTTAACGGTTACAATGTATAGGTGTTGAGAATCGAAGGCTAAACCCTAAAAATAGTAACGTTTTAAAAATACGGATAAAACGTGTAACTTACGATAAAAATTTTGTAGTCATTTGCGTTTCAATCTCGCGGGAAAACCAGCTGAATTTCTGTGTTGAGCCATTGCAGACATTGCAGTTTCTATGAAACGTAGCAGTTTGGAGTAGCGGTATTGAGACGAAGAATTTCTTGCAAAATTGTATTTCCCTGCATTTTTTCGCGGTTTGCTTCTCAAGACAGGTTGCACATTTCTTAAACAGTGTTCAAGACCGCATTTATGAGGCTGCTTAACTCTGCAGGTCAAGCGTTTTTGAAGGAATATAGAGCTAAATGCTTATTTTTAAACCTGATTTCGTCTTAGGGCAATTGAAGAGAGCCGCTAGTAGATCGTCATAGCATTTGTTTAGAGCTAAACTTCTTTAACCCATTGACGGCCGTGCCGGCCAATCCGGCCGTGTTTTTGCAATAACACACATTTAAAATATTCCAAATAAAAAGAGAAAGCTTTAAAGAATACTCAGAAAAAGAAGAGCTTTAAGCGATAAAATGTTGCTTCGAGGACTGACTTTAGAACCCGCGAAGAAGCGGAGTTTTAAAGAATTTTCAAGCAGCCGAGGGACTTAACGGTAAAATAAATTACATTTTTCTATGAGAATTTATGTTGATATCAATTTTTGATTGACATTTTCTTATTTTCTCGTTAGTTTTGGAGAAATGTTTATAAAACGTGCTCATGGCACGCTCAGCTGTTTTGGTCGTTTTAAATCTGTTTACATTCAATTCTTTGACTTGAAACTCAGTATGGAAAATTAAAACCGATCTGTGAACTTCGGATGTATTTTGTAGCATTTAGGGGAAAACGTCGCTCGATCGCTGTCATTGCTCGCTCAATCGGCTGCAAACCTTTGTTTGTAATTCCTCAGTGTATTACCAGAAGCCATCCGGTTGTCTCGTTTCACACAATGCATATATCTCGCAAAAGCTGACCACG